>JAOEHI010019903.1:3229-24036 GCA_025447815.1 Percopsis transmontana | reverse complement strand
TCTCTAAAAAGGGTACCCCCCCCCCCCCCCCCCAAGCGACAAGCATTTGTACCCTTTTACTGTAAGTACACACCGGTACTTCTATTTCTGAGTGTGTGTGTGCGCACTTTGTTGATGTAGGTTACAGTGTTTAATAGGTGCGTAAACAAAGGATTTCCACACTGTATGTGTATGTGTACAGCCACATGCTGTTACATGTAATCAAGGCTTTTAATATAATAAAGGTCATTAGCTCATGTAGCTCATAGTACGGTTTGCTGCAATAGACCTTTTTCACTCCCGAGAAAACGTCTAATCCGCAACATTCCCTCAGAACACCTGATTGGGCCGGGAATGCAACAGTTCATTTGGACAGGACAGGACAAATGTGTACCCCTCTTTGGTAGCACTTCCGGGTCACTGTGAGAAAGGTCTGGAGGCTAACCTTAAGCCTTAAGTCGACCTCACAGCTACTAAGCTTATGGCACTCTAGTATCGCTGCATGTACACTATTTGCAGATACTGTATGTGAAGCGATCAGGATATATTTTAGGAAGTCACATCTGTTGTTAATTAATCAGGACAACTTTCAAAATGTCTTAATTTATTTATCCCCTGCAGTCCCTGCAAACATGACTGTAGCTATGAAAGATTATGATGGGGCAGGATAGTCTAGTGGTCTGGGTGTTCAACTCCCAGCCGGAAGGTCCTCGGTTTAAGCCCCGGTGTTGGCCTACCTGTAATCATCCTTGAGCAAGATGTCTAACCCCTATCTGCTCCTTCAACTGTAGTACACTTTAATTGTACCCATTGTAAGTCGCTTTGGATAAAAGGGACCAATAAATGACCTAATTTTGAGCTATTTATAGAATTTACTGTGTAGGTAATGAAAAAGGACACTATGGAAGTTTAGTTTGGATCCCTAAAACTTGCTTTTTCTATACAAATGTATGGTTTTGTGGGTCAGTGGACCCACAAAATATGGCACAAATACAGTACGTACCAGAGCTTACTGCTGCATTAATCGACCAGCTATGCTGAAATCACAGTGTTATTGCTGCTATAATAAACTGCTATTTAGTTAGTATATTTGTTACTTATAAAATTTACTTTCAATGAATGGTGTTGTTGCATTGCAACAAAGTTATCTGTAGCGGCATATATAAAGTAATATTTCTCTCTGCATAATTCTTTATCAAAATTACTTTGATCCAAACAAATTTCAAGGTTAGTTTGGAATTAATGTATGGTTATAGATTTTATTTTCCTACAACTTTTACATGTTTAAATTGCATGCATATTGAAAATGAGCTTCCAAAACCTCCCAAGAAGGCTGTGTGTGTGTGTGTGTGTGTGGGGGGGGGGGGTAGAAGCCTTTATCTCAGACATTCACATGTTGTTTTTTTTGTGCCCCTCCAATCTCCAATCCCTATTCTCTACTTATCTGCCTGCTGCTTATCTCACGCATACCAACCCTGCTTCCTCCAACCCTGTCCACCTCCCCTTCTCCGTCCCTTCACCTCCCCTTCACTGTCCATTCACGGTCCTTTCACTTCCTGTCTGTTTTTCCGTCTCTTCGCGGTCCCTTCACTTCCTGTTCGTTTGTCCGTCCCTTCACGTCCCTTTACTTCCTGTCTGTTTGTCCGTCTCTTCACTTCCTGTCCCACCGTGCTTTCACTTCCTCTCCATTTGTCTGTCCGCTCACTGTCCCTTCACTTTCCCTTCACCATCCCTTCACCATCCCTTCACTTCCTGTCCGTTTGTCCATCCCTTCACTTCCCCTTCACCATCCCTTCACGTCCCTTCACTTCCTGTCCGTTTGTCCATCCCTTCACTTCCTGTCCGTTTGTCCGTCCCTTCACTTCCTGTCCGTTTTTCCGTCCCTCCACTTCCTGTCCGTATGTCCATCCCTTCACTTCCTGTCCTTTGTCCATCCCTTCACTTCCCCTACACCATCCCTTCACTGTCCGTTCACTTCCTGTCCGTTTGTCCATCCCTTCACTTCCTGTCCGTTTGTCCATCCCTTCACTTCCTGTCCTTTGTCCATCCCTTCACTTCCTGTCCTTTGTCCATCCCTTCACTTCCCCTACACCATCCCTTCACTGTCCCTTCACTTCCTGTCTGTTTGTCCGTCTCGTCTTCACCGTCTCTTCACTTCCTGTCCTTTTGTCCGTCACCCCTCCTGCTGCTGCCCCCTCAAGGGGAGGCGTGTTACCAAGTCCATGTCCATGACCAGCGGCGCGTGTCCGGCCATGTCCCTGGCCACCAAGCCCCTGTCCCACAGCGACTCGTACACGTGGGCCGTGGAGAACCGGAGACTCAGCGCCACCCGGTCCTTTCACGTGGGGGGCAGCGCGTCCTCGCTGGACTCACTGGACCTGTCCTGCCCCGACCTCTATATGGACAACAGCATGCCCACTGAATCCCAGGTAGACATGCTTATAGATGGCATCATTCATAATTGCGAATTGCAAAATTAGAGGGAACATGAAAATACTTGTGGGGCAACGGCAATGTGTGTCCCGGTCAGAATATGTGCTCTAATCTAATCAGTCAATCAATAAGTCCTTAAACCCATCCACCTGTCCACAATCAATCAAACAGTCTGTATTCCACATTACAAAAAAATCCTACTAACTATAATCTACTAACTAACTAATTCCACTAACTAAAGATTAACTGAAGAAACTACAGTGTATGAAATAGAATTCTCTCAGGTAGCACTTTCCTCTCTTAAGTGTACATCTACTGTACATCGTAGTTTATTTGTTTACCAGTTGTTGGTATACATGGTTGTCATTAGACAGCAGCAATACATGACGCAATACAGGCGTAATAAAGTATTCTCTATTGGCTCCTGTAGAAAATACAAATACAAATACAAATACAAATACAAGGCAGGCAGCTGGCTTTGAAGCCCTCAAATGATGAACAATAAATCTTGTATGAAGAATATTATAAAAATATTATAATCTTAAAATAGTCTAATTTAAGTAGAACAGAGACCAGAGGCTGCCGTGTTTCAATTACCAAAATATTTTTATTTTCCAGTATTGCACCCCCCCTCGTATGGCTCGAACCATGTCGATGGGGAGAAGCCTGTGTGCTATTGCCCACGAGGTAAGCATACACATGTTTGTGTACGTGGTGCAAGATGTCTTTTTGAATCCTTTGAATCCTATTATTCTGTCGTTTGTGTTTTGTTTTTTTTTCAAAATTCTCTCTCTCACTCTCTCTCTCTCTCTCTCTCTCTGCTCTATTCTCTGTGCCCCACCAGAGGCGTCACGTGGAGATGATAGAGCTGAACAACGATGGGAAGGGGCTTGGTTTCGGTATCATAGGCGGGAGAAGTACCGGTGTGATGGTCAAGACCATACTTCCCGGTGGAGCTGCGGGACGGGTAAAAACACCCATCAATACATTAGTTAACCAATCGTCACAAAAAAGTAATTTAAATAAAATGCTAAATTAATTAGATAAAAAAAGAGTAACAAAATACAATGTGGTTTAATAAATGTCAAAGATTTAGATTTGATCTGTGTTATCAGTGAAATCAATTACAATCATACAATTGAATGATGACCCTATGATGATATGACCCTACACAACAATGGTTTAAAACATAAAAAAAGCCTCAGTATATATATTTATGGCGGCACTTAGACTGAGACGGAGAAAGCCAAGCATTCTGTGACATCACAAGAAGCTATTTGGAACTATTCTGAAGTATATACTATATATATATATGTTGTGAATGGCCTCCCTAGGACAAGCGCTTGCGTAGCGGAGACCATATTCTGAGGATTGGTGACGCTGACCTTGCAGGCATGAACAGCGAGCAGGTGGCTCAGGTAAGGTGTCGTTTATGTTCAAATATTTACCCCTTTCAAAAGAGATAACAAGGTCCTTGGAAACCATAATTATTTAAACTGCATCAACAGTGGAATTAAGGGATGAATTAGGCTACCGCTAGTTCTTTTGTGCAAAATGACACCTAAGTTTGTAACACCACTAAATAAACATTCAAATAAAAATTGGTTGATATAGAATTGGAGTAACATCTGCCAACGATTCGCAACTCTCACAGGGTGTCTCTGTCACGGGAGACGAAGGAGAGAAACACGCGATAGATAATAATCTGAACGCACACTGCAGTATCCCGGATATGAATTATGATCTGGTGTCCTTTACATTTTGGCTGTTGGCTCATGTAAACATCCTGTCACTAATAAGATCCAAGACAGCATCCAAGAGTCATAGCTGGGAGACGGTGTGAATGTCAAACATATAGGACATGGAATATTTGCTTCTGAATTCTAATACATAAACTTAGAATTATTTTATAATTCCAATAGTAAAACAGTAAAACAGTCAAATACAACATACTATCAATATGATTATGCATTACGTACGGTTCTTGCATGAGGCCCAATAAGTGCTTGACATATTTTGGTAACTAACCAGATTATAACAACCGCTGTGGCTCCACCGGATGTTCTACCAGGCCTGCTGTAGTCACACATGCACCGTGGATATGTTATTGTTTCCACTGTTGATAAGATCTATAGCAATAGCTATAATTTTGTAGCTATTGCTATTTTTTTTCTCAAAAATGTTTTCCTTAAATCCACAGGAGCAGTAATTTAGATAATTAGTGCTATTATGAAAACAGATGGTCTTGGCTTTGTAATTGTATTGTTGAAAACGTGCTCTCCAGCCACTGAGTTTATTTCCACTTTTTGCAGTGTCTTTCTGTAGCCCCTTTTTCTAATAGAATCTGTTCTCATTCTCTCACAAATTACCTACCGGTTTAGGTGCTGCGCAACACTGGTAGCAAGGTGAAACTGCTCATTGCCAGGGATGTTGCTAAGGGCAACCACCTCTCCTCACCTGTCCTCAGCCAGGACAGCTCGGACAGCAAGGTTTGTGTGTGTGTGTGTCAGAGAGAGATAGTCCCATGCCTTGTTTGGTTAGTAATACACAGTGGAGCAGAGTGTTTACACATACACAACAGTTGACCACTAATGTTTTGTATAAAGTAGCAATTGAACCGGTGTGAGATGCCACTGGTAGAGTATCTGTAGCTCCAGATTATTTTCCTTTTTTCTAATTCTTTCCTTCTTCCTAATTCTTTGCAGTTGGATAGAGAGAAGTTGAACTAGTGGGTATAATAATAATTTCAAGTACTGTAGAGCACAATGTAAAGTATCCTGACATTTACAGTATTAAGTCCATAAAATAGCTTGTGACCTTGCGGTGCGGTATTTCTTTCACTACAGATCGGGAGGTTGTGTGTTCAATCAACATCGCCCTTACTGTTACAGAATAAAGTGCTTTAACTATTCTCTTTTCTTTCCAGCCAAATGACTTGAATGACGACTATGAGTTTAGCGTGAAATTCACTAAAAATAGTCTGGGACTAGGATTTACCATCATCAGCTACATAGGGGATCTCAACTCAGGTGAGAGGAGTCTTATTATGCAGGGGCCACTTGCGGGCTAATCCTTAATTAAAGGATAGGTTTCGGTATTTGTCAACCCACACCCTATAAAGACATGTCTAACTAAACCGCACCTTTCCAGTTTCCGAAAGGGAGATTTATCGAGGTTTTTAACGGTTTAATTTGTTGCCCATTGAACTGCTTTATAAGCCCAGTGAGAGTGTCAGTAGAGAGTCAGCAGAGTGGTACGTTGAAAATGAACTACCCTCGGGAGGATATTTATTTGAACTTTGCTTGGCTACTGCTTGCTATTGTTAATTTATAATTGATCCGATGATCTTACTAACAAGAGGTGAAATAAGGATGCTATAAAGGACAATAAAAGGACATTTTCACATAAAAATGTAATTTGTGGCACAGAGGGGGCCCTCTGGTATCAAGTGAATCAATACTCACGAGAGTGGAAATAGTTTGAAAATATATTATTTAAAATAAACAGCATGCAGCATAAACCAGCCATTTAATCTTTTGCTGTAGTATATTTTGTCTTTGTTGTCTTTTGTTCTTTATGTGTGTGTTTGTGTTTGTGTCTTTAGTTTACAGTGCTGGTGTGGTTGTGAAGAGCATTGTAAAAGGCAGCACCGTCGATCAAGATGGCCGCATTCACATTGGAGACACTATCCTCTCTGTGAGTCCCTCCTGCAAACAACCGATTATTTTTCACTTTCAGAAAATACAGCGTAGTCTAAGAAACGTAC
This sequence comes from Percopsis transmontana, assembly GCA_025447815.1. Classification (NCBI taxonomy): domain Eukaryota; kingdom Metazoa; phylum Chordata; class Actinopteri; order Percopsiformes; family Percopsidae; genus Percopsis; species Percopsis transmontana. The sequence continues at coordinate 17,858 of JAOEHI010019903.1, read as the reverse complement.
CCTCTGTTCTCTCTCTCTATATCTCTTAAAGCGCCTAATGTTTTCAATATCTCCCCAGATCTGCACAGGTTGCAACTTTTTCCTAGTTTCATCTGTATCAATTAGAGTTTATTTTAGCTGATTAAGGGGAATTCTTTCGCGTATTTTCTTGCTCCTTCTTCCCCCCATGACTCTCTCCTTTATACCTATTCATTCTTTTTTTATCTTTTGATTACTATTGATCTCTCCTCCACCGCCGACTTCCTCCCCTTATTTTCCTTTCTCCCTTCATCCCACCACTTCCCTCCTATTTCCCATCTTGCCATCACCTCCTCTCTTCTTATGCACCTTCGCCTCTTTTCTCTCCATCTGTCTCCGGTGTCACGCCAATTTCCTTCCCCCTGCCGATAAACATAGCCCCTTCATTATCTTAGTTTAATGTTATGTATTTATTAAATAAAGGCAGTGGGAGGACTGCTTTATTTCAACATTTTCTGAGATAACCAGCATAATGACACGGAGATTATTCAGAATGCTGGATTTGTTTGTTAAAAGGCTGCCAGTCATCGTGTTAAGGGGAAGAATAAACCGTTCCTGGACGTTTGCATGAAACGTTATCTTGTGTGCATATATTGCATAAGTGTATCTTGTAGACCACAGATCCTTTTCTTAAAAAACAATGTAACTGATAAAATGAGGAGGGAATGTTTTCAGCATGAGACAGGAATTAAGCATTGCATCGGCGCCAACAGCCTTGGTCACACCTCCTCCTCCACCACCAGTCTCAATACTCACCCCTTCATCGCTCCCCCCACCCGCCAGGTGGACGGGGTGAGTCTGCAGGGCTACAGCGAGCAGAGGGCCACGGAGCTCCTGAAGAGGACCGGCCCCGTCGTCCGCCTGCAGCTGCTGAGAAAGGCTGTTCGTCTGAGCCACATCCTCCCCCCCGCCCCGCCCCTGCACCCCCTCAGACACTCGCACAGCTTCCACGAGGGCGGCCCCTACAGCACGGGCCTCAGCAGGATACAGGAGACAGGTACCAGTGCCTGAGAAGTGTAACCGTAAATGATTTTAATTGAGATTTGAAATGTAGTAAAACCCCGTGACCATTACATCGATATACGGTAAGTCCACTAGCTGGTGTTCATTATGAAATACAATCTATAAATTAGTCATTTAGCGGACGCTTTTATGCAATCCGACTTACAATGAGTACAATACAAGTATTACAAGGAGCTGGTAGGGGTTAGACATCAGTTAAGCCAACTCCAGGGCTCGAACCCATGACCTCCCAGACCTCTATACCATCCTGCCCTGGAATTTATGTATTTATGTATGTATGTATTTATGTATGTATTTATTTATTTTCTCAAGCTCAATTGGGTTCCATTGTATCGCAAAAATGTCTACAGCGCTGGTGGAAGTGTTTCCCGGTAACGTATTTTAATAGGATTCCTGTCAAATGGATCTCTTGTTAGTCTGAGACAGCGTCATCGGCATGAGTTGAGATACAGTGGAACCTAACACAATAGATTCAGTTCATTAAATACAGCAACTAAAGTAATATCCCAAATGTCAGGGTGTGGACTTACAGTCAAGGTTGTTGCTATGGTTCAGTATATATGTAAGCATATGTTTGTGTGTTTGTGTGTGTGTGTGTGTGTGTGTGTGTGTGTGTGTGTGTGTGTGTGTGTGTGTGCGCGCCTGTGTCCCAACTTCCCATTATGCAGGGATCCGCACACTGCGTGAAATCTCCCGGCGAGCGGCATGCGCCGACGGACGACCCCGGCACAATTCCAGAAACGGTAACTTCTCATCAGCGCCGCGCCGCGCAGCACTGCAGTCTGGGACCGGATCCCGGCTCCAGCTCTGATTGGCTGATGGGGCCCAGAGCTGGAGCAATGTGGCAGTCAAGCGTAGCCCGTGACTCTATTTATAGAGCAGTGCAGTCATGTGTTTATCCAACTCATTCAGCTCATTCCAGTTGATCCGTCTCGCACCCTGCCTACACGCATGGCTTTATTTAGACAAGGATTTGGGGGACTTGATTAGAGAGCACTGCCAAATGAGCCCTGATTGCTGCGAGGCTTGGAGAAATGAGTGAGAGGTATACAGTTCGTCGGGACATAGTCTTAAAGATTGTGTGTGTGTGTGGGTGTTGTGTATGTGTATGTACGCGCGCACACTGACGCGTCCATGTGTTTGGCATTAACAGGTCTGTCGGGTTCGAGTCTGTGTTTGGATAGCTGCGTGTCTATGAGAGCTGTGGGCCGTGCAGTGTAGGGAGCTGACCGCGTGTGTTTACGTTTGCTAGGGGACAAGCTCACGGCAGGCGAGGCAGACGACCTGAGGAGGCGATGGCAGCATGCCGTTGGACCCAGATATGAAGTTGTGGTATGCCTGCATTGGGTTTGTCTGTAACGGGAAGTGGGACGACGAGAAGGAACAGCATTTGAACATTCCTCTCAACACTCCCATCACAACAATCTATATATACAGTGTCATTTATGATCGATGATTCATCGTGTTCCCCATAAATGATCATTTTCTACTGATTCCTAAACTCCCAAGCAGCGGTGTCAAAATATATACGATAGACTATTTAGCATGCCAGAAAGGAGTGAACTAATAACTGAAATAGTTTAACCCTTTAACCTAATAACGCAACACCTCTTTCCCTCCCTGCATTTCTTACTCCTGAGCTCCTACACTGAAAACCTGCTAAATATTGTTCCCAGGGGAAACTCACTTTTATTGCCCTGTCTCCAATAAGCCCCAATAAGCAGTTTTACGATTTGAAATCAAATATCTCATTCTGTACCTACGAAAATAAATTGAATCTTCATCTCATGTGAGTGTACATGACTTAAAAAGCATTTAAGATAATAATTTTTTTTAACATAAAATAAATAATTTTTGGTCAAAAAATGTCTTACTGCTCCTTTAACTCAAGTAAGACTGTCTTGATTTTGTCCAATAGGTTTGTCCAACTAAAACTGAAAAAGTAACTGAAAAAATCGGCACCAGTTTGCAGGGTTTTTTTTCCAAGCATAGTCAACTAGACGTGTTTTTACAGTGTACCTTCCATCTTATTCACTAAACGTGTTTTTACAGTGTACCTTCCATCATATTCACTAAACGTGTTTTTACAGTGTACCTTCCTTCATGCAGGTATGCCAGATCGAACGCTTCAGTGACACCAGCGGTCTGGGTGTCAGTCTGGAGGCCCGGGCCGGACACCACTACCTGTGCTCCGTCCTACCCGAGGGGCCAGTGGGACAGAGTGGCCAGGTGTTCACCGGCGACGAGATACTGGAGGTGACCATCCCAGTCCCTCCATCGAGCCAATTACAGTGTGCCGTACCTGCCACTGGCCACAAGGGGATATTTTATTAAGATATGAAGTAGAACGACTTACTGCATTTGTTCCTTACATAATATGATTTATAATTCACTGTGGCATTGTCAACACCTGTTCCATTGCCTCTCAGTATTTAATTAATGAGCTGTTGGGGACCTTGCTTTACAGGGGAACATCTGTAGAGCTGTAAAGCCATTATGCTATTGCTCTAGGAAGAATAAATAGGTTATTTTTAAATCAATATCAATGTGTAATAATGGTAATTCACTGGCCTCGATCTGACAGTGCTAGTAAACATTAGTTGGCACATTTAAATAAACAGCGTTGGGTGTTTTACGACCGCAGCAGAGAACCGCAGCGTCCTGAGAGCTGCTTGTGTCTTCCCTGGCAGGTGAACGGGATCCCTCTCATTGGGGAGACGCATAAGGAGGTGGTCAATACTCTCAAGGAGCTGCCCATACGCATATGCATGGTGTGCTCTCGGATCAAACCGCCTGTGCTTCCCGACAGCGATATGGAGGACGAGAGTGAGGTTCAACTCACCCTGAATGAGATTCTGGCTGAGTTCAACGACAAGGTAAAGATGTGTAGAAGGATGGATGGACGGATGGATGGATGGATGGATGGATGGATGGACAGATGGACAAGTTAAGCAGTAGTGCTGAAGCCCATGTCCACACACACACACGCACACACACACACACACACAGGTGTTTCGAGTTCATGTGACCAATCAGACCTCTTCTCAGGACTGCATGGGAGTGTACAGACTCTTGCTTGATTGGCGTCTCCCCAGCCATCCTGTGTCTGTTTTGTTGCGCCTGTTCGATTGGTCCTTTTGAGTGGATGCAGTTTGCTGACCTCAGCAACTTTGCAGCATAGCTCCGCCCAAACCTTCTGAGAAGAGGTCTGATCCACTAGAGTAACTCCAAACACGTGTGGGGCTTTCAGTTCTTTTCTGTCAACAGTAAACATCCTCTGTAGTATGCAATTGCAATTGCAGTGTAACCAATACCCATGGTACCGCTGTCCTCTCTGCCCGACCCAGTTGGACCAGGCCTGTGTTATTCCCTGTCCAACAACGGAGGACGTCACAAAGGGCGGCGTCCCCCCAATCTTCCCCCCTCTCGCCATGTGGGAGAGGGGGGCCCAGGTGGTGGAACTGGAAAAAGGAGAATCAGGGCTGGGCTTCAGTATCCTCGACTACCAGGTCAGAGACGAGCCCCTGGGCTTTACTCCAAATAGTTCAGACGGGAGCTGGACGTACTCTAAGAATATCACTGTAGAGAGACAAAGGGTGAATACTAAGATATGAGAAGGGGAAATATTCATCATGAATAGGAACAGGCATTGGATTGTTCAGGAGGCTAGCATAGTTACAGGGTGGATTCTGTGTACGTTATAATTATGTATTTAAGCATTATCATACAATTATTAGTATTACCAGCCATATAATAATTGTTAATTGAATATTATACCTTAAATACAGTGCTAATAATACTCACAATCATCCCAATATTATTTCAAGGGTACATTCAGTTCGCTGGAACTTAGCACACATAGCAGAACTGTCGCTACATACTAAAGCTGTTTCTCTTGCTCCGAACTTTATTTCTCTGCCTGTTGTGACCATAAACAACCACTACATTACATGCACTCATATTCCACGATTATTATAAAAAATGTCAACATTCCAAAATGCACGCACACTTGCCTTTTCTAACACATACTGTATCATAGCATTCTCCAACCCAAATCCTTCACTTTAGCACTGATTCAGTGTATTGTAAGCCCATGTTATTGTTCCATTTATGTCATTTAGCAGACACTTTTATCCAAAGTGACCTACAATGAGCACATTTGTCAATAGAAGCTGAAACAACTTTACATTTGGCATTCTTAAATGTGTTAAATTTGTTACTAGTTGCCTAGGTCTACTTAAGTTGCAAAAATCACATCATATATTGGAACGATCACACATCAACTACATACTCCAAGTTCAGTTGCAATTGTGCTTAACCCCAGGACCCGGAGGATCCCACAAAGACGGTTCTGGTGATCCGGTCTCTGGTTCCTAGAGGTGTAGCCGACCGCGATGGGCGCCTTCTCCCCGGCGACCGCCTCATGTTTGTTAATGACACTGACCTGGAAGGTTCCAGCCTCGACTATGCTGTGCACGTCCTAAAGTCCACCTGTTACGGTCCTGTCCGCATTGGGGTTGCCAAGCCATTGCCAGTACGTGCTAACATTTTTGTAATATGCATTAAAACGATAATGAATAATTTATTTATGACTAGATCGTCCCACCAATGAACACTTTATTGAAAAAGTGAGCGTATGCTTAAACCTAAACATCGGCCCAAACATTAGAGTGCAACTGACGGTCGCCTAGATTAGAAAGATGTTTTACAGCATTAAATCTTTTAATTGTAATTTATTCATACAAATATCGCAGACATATTGTTTAAAGTAGTCTATTTTTCTGCTTTTTTTCTCCCTGTTGTTTTGGACTGTGGCTTAGTAACGAGCAGCATGGGCCTCCGGTTACAGGCCGTGTGAATATTTAATGAATCTGAGAGATGAACACAATGCCAGACCACACTACACAAGGAGAGAGAACTAGAGAGGAGAGCTGGGTGTCTAATTCACACTCACCTTGTTTAGCGATTAGCCTCCCTGCTATTTCGCTAACTGAAAATACTGCTTTTGACTATTTGATTCAAGCTGCACATCTATCTAGTTTTCGGACCTGTGTTTTTATGTATTTATTGATTTTAGCTGGAACTGTGTGGCGGTTTGACGCCGATCTCTGAGAGGAGCACGCGAACTTCCTGCGACGACAATGAGAGCCACACTCAGGTCAGCCTGCTAGCTGAGGCAGCCGAGGCTAGCGCCAACAGCAGCACCTGCCACTCTGACGAGGCTAGCGTCAGTCAGCCCTACTACACTGTAACGGTAGGTTATTACATGAACTTGAACTGCCAAAAGGCTTTTTTATTGTTGAAAGGCTTTTTGACATGCTAATTGGTGGCCTTGTTACAATGACATAATAATATGCATACTAAGTGACATTATTCCATCATATGGCCTTGGCAGATAAGATGTGCATGCATCAACATTTTTATTTGCACTTTTCAGTGCAAATTATCAGTTACCAGTTGTCTGTGTAGGCCTAGCCTATACTTTGTGGAGACCATAGAAATTGAATGAATAAAATGGGCATTCAATTTTCTAACTTGTCTCATAAACCTAAGTTAATCTTGCGTGACTCTTGGAAATGAGGTTTGGGGGTAATTTTGTCATGGATACTTGGCAAGCAGATTTCATTACCACAGTTTTGCTTATCTGTCGCTGCGATGCGACTGCGGCATTCTGTTTCTCCGTGCTCATTTCACGCCGACCAAACTACAGTAAAAACACTGCAGTAGCCATTTTAGCTGCAATAAAAGAAAATAAGAGATTACTGTGACGCCGGACGGTTGTCCTTTCTACATTGCAGAGTTCTATGCCGGGGAGCCCAGGGCACGCTGTATCAATAACGGTGTGCCAGGTACAGGGAAAGTGCTCAGTGTCAGTGGCTTGTTCCTCCTTTGTGCCACAAAGCCTCGAGCTTAATTGCAGACAAGCTGCGCTTACATTTAAAGTGCTTGGCTGCTTGCCTCACCTCGGCATACAGTGTAACGCAAGGACACGGCAGGGCAGCATGAGTTTAATGAGAAGCATCAGAAATGTGAGAATGCACCCCTCCGCCCCCCCACCCACGTGCACACACACACACACACACACATACACATACACACACACACACGCACTCTACTGTGCAGCGAGTGTCAAAGGTGTATTCAGTAGAGACATGTTTGTTTGGGAAAGCAGCCTCAGAACTTTAGTGTTGCTTAGAACTTCCTCAGAATGCTCAAAGAAGGTCTTTGCTTTGTCCTCTTTCTCTCTCCAATGCCCCGCGGAGCTGGAGTATACACAGCCTTGATGTCCTACAAGTTAAACCTACACCAAGGGCCCTCACACTAGAGAGTTAGTAGTCGTTTGAAGTCACCTCTCATGTCATGTCACGGGATCTGATTATTAAAATGTGCGCTAAATATGAGCTAAAACAGTAGCACAATTAGCAACAGCTGGATAATGATAATATTTTCTAAATATTTTTTGAATAAATTGTTTAAATTATTTAAAGGTTGTTTGCATTATAGCGCCAGCAGAATTCCTTCCCCAGCTTATTATTTATATTTTAGAGGCTGAAAGGCTGATGAAGGCTCCCTAGTCGAATCGTTCCACTTGACATACCGCTGGAATAAATAGACTGAAGAATACATATATATATAATTTTTAGTTACTCATGACTGAGCAGGGCACCAAGTGATAGAGTATGAAGCTGGGTTGAGCCAGTCTCTTCCCTTAAGTCGTATACTGTATAACAGAACTGTCTGTAGGGGAGTAGAGAGGGTAGAGGGGTAGAGAAGAGTGTAGGAGGATTACATTTTTGTAATGCTGGTTTCAGCCCCATATGATAAGAATGTAACATGACGAGCTGGGCTTGATTGACATCTTGGGGGAACTGACAGTTAGCAGTTTGAGTTGGCAGTGTGTTGACTTGCAAACAACGGCTGTAATTAGTTGTCTAATTAGCCAAAACAACCAAAACACATGTGAGAGGTTTCCTGGGGGCTTTATCTATTTATCTGATCCCCATTATTTCATCATTTTCTCTCTCTCTCTCTCTCTCTCTCTCTCTCTCTCTCTCTCTCTCTCTCCAGGAAAACCAGCTGCATCAGCGCTTTAGCGCCATGGAGGACACCGCTGAGCGGCAAGCCCCGCCCCATGCCCCCCACATCAACTTTGAGAGGACAGTCACTGTTGTCCGGGGCAACCGTAGCCTTGGTATGTTCTCCGTCTTTCTCATGGTGGTGGTGTCTTGGGGTGTGTACAACGTTGGCATGGCGATAATAGGCTGGTGGTGACGGCACACCTGCAGATGCATTGGGGAGGAGCGATGTCCCCCTTCATGCCTGGAAAATTAGAGAGAGAGAGAGAGAGAGTGTTAGGGTAACAGAGGGTGATACTAAGGCGCATATAAGAAGGAATATAAATATATAAATACTGTGTATCGGCTTTTTGGTGAATGTTACCCTTGCCATCAATGTGATGTACTTTCACACAAGATCAGACCATAGGCACACTTTTAGCTGTGAATGCGAGAATAATAATAATAACAACAAGGGAGACATTTCTGCACTTTCTTTTAAAGGGCTCATGAGGGGACAATCTAGTTGGTGACCTGGAAATGTGTGCTAGTAAGACACCGCACCAAGTGTCTCTAATGGGAGCGTTTTAATTATGTTCCGCTGGAGAGCTTGTCCGAGTTCAGGCCAAAACCTACTGGCTGTGCTGTATGTCATGTCTTTCTGGTGTTTGCCTGTGTAGTAATACGGTAGGCTTTGTGTGGGCTGTGACACTTTAAAGCGTGCTTGGCAATCATGCAAATGTGGACAAATGAGGGTTTTCTGGTATTATAAAGTTTGAATTCATTTTTGAGCACAAAAAAAACCGTTGGTTCCCTAACAGTTTTGGCCATGGTTTGAAATTGTGGGTTGTTCTAATATGTTCCATACCACTATAACTAATAACTGTGTACTTTATGCCCACTGCTGGAGTTGAAATCTGCTAATGTCTGTGGTTGGTTTGGAGGTTGTTAAAGGGAACGTTTGAGGAACTGAAAAGTGGTTTTCATTCGTTTGCCTTGTCTAAAACCTGTGTTGTAAAGAGCCTATTTAGTGTGAAGTATTTGTTTTGTCTTGACTGGTGTGTCTACTTTGAATCATCAAGAAAGGTTCTGCTGAATGTGAAACCTATTCTTCTAGATTCTGACCATTTTAGATGGTCACAAATACATTTCTAATAGACATTTATGAAAATGGTTAAATATTATTAGATTATATAACAATTTTATAAAGATTATAAAAGACATTTATTATAGAGAACTTATATATATATATATACATTTTTGTGTTGTGTTACAGCCTTCTAATAGCCTAACTCTAGAATGTATCCATTACAAATGTGGACATTAAATCATCTTTCACATTTCTCTAGCTTGTGTTTAGTCCATTGTCCATCTCTTGCTAGTTTCAGCGGCCACTGTGTCCCATGCACTATGATTGTAATGTAATTTGAATGTAACACCAAACACCAATAAACGATTTATTTGACCCTGAGAAGCGCAAACTCTATTTCTTTGACCCGCTTCAAATTATGTACGACCATAGTGATGTGGATGTGCTTAGCTTGTGCTTGTGCTAGCGGAAGATAGCAGCGTAGCCTAGCGTTCAAGAATTATCTCTGCCCTGCGGCAGTGCCATAGACTAGCTTGTGACGATGTGTGTGTGTGTGTGTGTGTCTTTGTAAAGCGTTCTGCCTCCTGATTTCTCTGCCTCCGTCTGATGGCATTAATCAAGTGTTAAGAATGATCCGCCTAGCGTCCATCTTGATTATTCTGAGTTAGGTGTTTGTAAGACTGGCGTGTGCAGCTTCCCATGGCCCTGTGTGTGTGTGTGTGTGTGTGTGTGTGTGTGTGTGTGTGTGTGTGTGTGTCTGTCTGTGTGTGTGTGTGCTAATCTGCCTTGTCAGTCTTGATTATGCTGATTATGTATGCCACCGTCAGGTGTTTGTTTGGCCCACTGTGTGTCTGCCTGGCATGTAGTCAGAGTGGCCCTAGACCAGTGTACTAGTGTGCTTCTGTGTGTGTGTCTGTGTGCGTGTCTCTACTACTGTGTGTGTGTGTGTGTGTGTGTGTGTGTTGGCAGGGATGTCGGTGAGCTCCATCCAGGACGGCTCAGGCATGCTGGTGCGCAGCCTGGCCCAGGGGGGTTCCGTCAGCCAGGACGGCAGGCTGGGGGTGGGCGACGTGGTCCTGGCCATCAACGGAGAGCCCACCTCCCACCTGACCCACGCCAGGGCGAGGGCCATGCTCCGCAGACACTCGGTCCTGGGGCCAGACATAAGGTGAGGTCAGGCTCCGACCAGATAACAAATGGAGCGCTCTGTTCTGAAGTGCAATTACACCTGAACAGCAGGGAAGAGAGCCGGTAGAGTCGGTTACCACTAGGGATGGGAATCGGGACAGGAATTGTATTTTTGTGGAAACGTAGTGTTTTCACACGTTGGCTTTGAAATGAGGGGGTTGGCCCCTTCCCACACCTGAGTGCTGAGCAGTTGGCTCTCCTCTCTACTCCTCCTCTGCTACTCCCAGCTCTCATAGGCTTACACTTTCAAATAATTAATTAATAACTGATTAAAGTTAGTAAAATGAAGATAAATAATGGGGAATTCGAATCAGTGGTAGATAACAAACAGCTTGGTTGAGATTAGAACCAATCCTACATATTCTAAAGTTATTAAATTATGCATTTAATATAATATTAATATTAAAAAAAGAAGACAGAAGCCTTTAATGGAATATTGGAGTGATGGATATGTTGGGATATGTTTAAATATGAAATCATAGCCTCTGTCACTGAGCAGACCATGGGATTAGACATGCAAATCAATTATTTATTGTTATTTTTTTATATACTTCTCCATGCTTTTGTCAGTCCCGAGGCCAAATGAGAATGGCGACTGCAGAGAATTTAAAGTAGTGTTTTATTCTAGTCTAACCCAGCTAAAACTGTTTATGCATCTTAACATGGCTGTGTGTACGCTCTCACAATGGGATTTAATCAGTCTTCTAAAACCTCCCATATGCAGTGTATACATGCATAACACCTGAGCAGAGTTTGTGTTTTGAGAGGAACTAGTTTCAGCAAACGCTGCAGCACCTCTCTGTTTGGCTCGGCGTACAATTTGACCCATTGCAGTGTCTATTCGTTACAGGGGCCAATCTTTTCCTTGCTCTGGTGTGAGCCTATGAGAGCTCTAGAGGGAGGGGGAGAGTAGAGAGGAGTGCAAGCCCCTCAACACTAGTGGACATGCACTCCCGAAACCAAACCACAGCATTTTTGTATTGCCACAAGGGTCAAATCAGACACAAATCGAGGAGTAAACCTCAAATCGTGATATTCAGTGCATCCAGACGGTATGAGTTGATCACAGATATGATGTAACCTAACATTATTTATTTATTGTTTACATTTTCTAGATCATCTGCCTATACAGATTACAATGATCAATATAGCTTTTATGAGTGAGTATAGTCAACCGGAGTCTCATCTCAGTCTGTCTCATCTCAGTCCGTCTAATCTCACTGCTAAGCTACAGTGCTGTGTTTTTCACATCAGTCTGTGGCACTGCAGTCATGCTAAATTATTGCTTGTTCTGACATAACTTGAGCAGTCTTCAAGTAGTGCTTTTTACAAGCTTCCACTACTCACCACTGCTTGTTTGGCTGGCAAACGCGTGCACGCACACACACGCACGTACAAACAGACACTCACATTCATCTCTCTCTCTCTCTCTCTCTCTCTATCACTCTCTCACAGACACACAACCACACACGCACACACGCGCATCCTTTCAAATGGCCCAAAACATCCGATATGGGAAATATCCCTGAATAATTCATCACTCATCTCACCTTGAACACCTTGTGCTTCCGAATAAAAGAGTGCTTTTAACAGGCGCTCACGGACACACAGGTAACACACACACACACACACCCACACTGAATCACTCTGACAGCATCACAGAAAGACAGCCGAGTTGTTTTGTCAGCTTCAGAATAAGACACACTCAGGAAGGTGAGAACGCCTCTGTTGAGACAAGACAGCCCGTCCGCACAGCTCAAGTCAGAAGACCCCGGCATTTATTTTACCGCATCAAGGGGAGCACGAGAATTTAACAGTTTAGTCAAGAAATGTTTAACGCGGCATTGTTAAGTCGTGTTTTTATTATTTATGTTACTGTCTCCTATCCTAATTGGAATCACAGATGCAGCTACTCTACTGTTTTCCCCCCACACAATTATTAACCACAGTAAAAACAAGATGGGGGAAACTGCTTGTAGCTTTACATGTGCACTATGGATACATCAGTGGTGTACAGTATAGTACATTTATTGAGCGGCATCACATATACACGTGTCATCATTCTCAAACCGCAAAAAAACGCTAAAAGGAAGTTGCTTGCAATCCCCTTCATTCACACACAAACCCATTATTTTTATAGCATACGAAAATATTATAATATGACGAGATTTGTGCGTCTGTTTAAAATCTGGAACATATCTAGTTGGCTAAATAACTTTTGCGGCTGTAGTTTACCCATCGTGGGTGTGGTAGGACATTTATCTTGAATGGAAACCTGAGTTCACGAACGTAGCAGCCAATTCATTACTATTTACTGCTAACGCGTGTTGGGTCCACAACCGGCTAATTTACTGCAGGTGTATCGCCACAACCGTGGGATAGAAGCCGCATGCAGCATCGATAGCATAACAGTCACTTTCACTGCTAGTCCAGTCCAAGTATGCTGTGGCTAGCGCTGTTTTTTCCACTGCAAATGATCACATAGTTTTAATTGAATCTTTCGTGGCGATTTTTCAGCCATTAGAGAGCTAACCAGATATAGTCTTGTCGTCGGTGGGACTGTGTCGTCATGACAGGAACACCAGCTTGCGTTGTCATGTATGAATCACCACCGCTATGTTGAGCTTTGGCCTTAAAAATATACTGCCCCGCCCACATTGAAGACAGACAGCTGTGTTACGTTTGTACCCAGACGTTTATAAGACATTTTAAGATGTTTGTAAGCAGCGGCAGCTCGTCAGAGGAGGCAAGGGAGGAAATGCATCCTCGGAAATTTGAGAAGCAATAAAAGAAAATGGGTTATATGTGATGGCACACACACACACCGTAACACAATGAAACACCATTTAGTTTGAGATTGTCTGTGTATTTATTCGATAAAAATACAAATATTGCAATGTCGTTCAGGTTATCGCCAGGTGTCGTTGTGTGGCCGATATTACTGTGTGAGATCTAACAAGCCATCAAGGACAGCGACGATAACTGCTTTGCCTCCCTTGATACAACATTTTTAATTGAGTTCATTGCGTGTTGTCAAGGAAAATTATATAACTCCAACATTGTGAGAAAAAGTTCAACGGAGGCTAGTCTCATCTTACTTTTCGCCCAATCACAATTCACCTCTCAGGAGGAGAGGGAGAGGCCGCGGAACTGCTTGTGGACTGCGATTACTCATATATCACGTCTGAATATTTTTCTCGCCTTTTCGCTTTTTTAGAAATACAGTCACTTTTCTTCACCCCGACCAAAGTCACATACCTTCTATGCAGACATTAGGTAACAATTTAAAATACAGAATAAATGTATTCTATAGTCCCTTTTAATAATAATAAAAAAAAGATTAAAAAATGTTGAAATCTTTAAGAACTGCTATCCTAACTGTTTGGTCGTCATATTCCTTCAGTTAGGTCATTTAGCAGATGCTTTTATCCAAAGCGACTTACAATGACATGATGCTATTTCATGGAGCAGATAGGGATTACGCATCTTGCTCAAGGATGCTTACAGGTAGGCCACCTCTGGGGCTCAAACCCACGACCTTCCGGCTAGGAGTCCGACACCTAGACCACTAGACTGTCCTGATGTACTGTACACTGAGAAAGAAAGAAATAACTCCTGTGCGATGCTTTGTACGTTTCAGCACTACACACCTTTGTCAGAGCACGCCAAGGTCATTCTTTACCTTAAATAGCAATAGTGTGAATCTGAATTGGAGCTCTGACTGTTTGGTCGTCATATTCATTGATAGAATATGTCAGAACACTTTCTAACAGTATTTTTATCAAGAGATCTAGTGTACTGTACATATTATATAGACAGTCACATGGATTCATACAACCATGCTCATGAACAATCATGTAACCCTGGTAGCAGCATAAGTTCCTAGGCCAACGTTCCTAGTCTTCTCCTACCATGCTCTCCTCCTCCGCAGCATAACCTACGTGCCCGCCTGCCACGTGGACGAGCACCGCGCCCACCTCGGCCTGGCCCTGCTGGCGTCCCTCGCGGACGCTGACAGCGCCTCCTCGTCGCCCACCCCGCCCACGCCGTCGCCCGAGCCCGCTCGGGTCCCGGCTAGGTCCCCGGTGCCGATCCCACCTCCAGCACCAGCACCAGTCACGGTCATGGTCGATGCTCCGCTCAAAGGCTCCACCACAACAACCTCCCCGGCTCCCGGCGCCGGCCCAGCCCCAGACAGGAGGTACACAGATCCTGTAGCATTCGCTGATTCGTTCATTAAAGGTACACTCCTCGA
>JAOEHI010019892.1:0-28107 GCA_025447815.1 Percopsis transmontana | reverse complement strand
GCGTTTCATCCGTAATTCAGCGTGTGTGTGTTTTTGCTGGCTGCGCTTACTCTCGTCCAACACACGCCGTTGTTACATGGAGAGTGATTGCAGAAGAAAGAAAAACTCAGGGCTCGTGTAGTTATGGAATGGGATTCACAAGCTGGTTATAATTTACTCCCTCATTATTTACCAAGTTATTAAAAGGTGAGACTTGCCGGCAAGCATATTGTTATTCATAATTAATATGTGTTGTGTCAATACGCTAGTTAATCTAATAACATTGGAAGCAGGGGAAGTTATTTTGGTAGTTCAATTACAGCAGCTTGGTTTTCTAAGATATAGGAAGATGATGGAGATTTGTATGGAAAGGAAATGTATATTGATGCATCAATAATTATTTGTGTTTAATGAGGACACTTACAGGACAGTCGTACAGAAAGACAATAATAATTTACTGGAATGAGAATAAAGCACTGTTCTTATTAATACACATCACAATATAATAACTAGATGCAGTTCATACTACTAAAGCACGTAAACAGATTCATGGTTGTTTTCATCTTTTTTAATTTCTCAATTTGAATGACCTCAAAGCTAATCATCTTGGAACAGCGTCAAAACAAACAATAAGAAAGATATACGCTTTGAACAGTGAATTTTTCTTCATTTTGATCATGTTGATACAGTAGTATATACAGTACCTCATTTTTAATCAAGCAGCTGACATTTTACACCGATGTGGGACTATCTTAACAAACTTGCCTGACTGACAGACACGGCTTTCATCTGCAAAAGTATTACTCACTGTCAGGCGAGCTGCACTTTTATCATTTCATGTGCCCTTTTCCCACAAAGAGAACACAAAGGAGTGACAAATAATACACAAAAGATGACATCTTTCAGAGAGCATCAAGAAAGATGATAGTCATCAGCCGTTATTATGTTCGGCTCTGGATGCTATCCATCTGTATTTACAATCGCATGGGACCACTGGGCAAATGTCAGACAGATGCTTCAAAGTTCATCGCAACAGGCCTTTTTATGACAGGAGGATGTAATTTACGTGTGGGATCACTGGCAGAGCTCTTTATCAATCTTTGTGTTGTATTCTTTAACTACAGCCTTTTTATAGGAGCTGTTACGGTGCGCTAGCTAACTTTTTGTTAATGACAGACCTTTTGGAAATTAGCTGGCCATCAAATATAAGTTTGAGGTCTGTCGTCGCAGTGACCTTTTCAAATATTCTGCCTCTGGCTAATGACAAGCATGCGGCTGCATAGTTGTATCCTGAACAGCAGCCAACAACGTTGACTTATTAATCACCTTCACAATTCAAACTTTTTGAGACAAGGCACTTCAAGATTTCTGTCGGCTGTTCAATTTACCATTTACAAATTTCCTCTTCTGTAAAAGAACGTGAGACGTGTGCATTTTCTCCAATCCCATTGCAGCCACTCTCTTTTCAAGAATCCTTCTCTTTATTTCTCTCTCTGGCTCTGTCACCCGCTCCCTCTTGCTCTCCCCTCTTCCTTTCAGTTCTTATGAACTTTTCCCCTCTTTAATCCTATTTCCTAAAATGGCTGTGTGTCTACAGCCAGCAAGTCTAGGCTGCCGTGGGAGAATTAAGGCCCTGCCGTTCCTGTCTGCTCTCTCCAGCCAAGTGGAAATGAACAGACACCCAGGGAGAAGGGAGAGGCAAAACAAGGGAGGGGGAGAGACCAAGAAAAAATAAGCCACAAAGGAAATGGACAAAGACTCAGAGAGGGCACGCTGGGGAACGTGGGTGGAGGAAACGATTGGAAGATTGACAGAGAGCTGATTTTGTTGTTTTGGTTCCAACTTTTACCCTTCTTTATACTTTATTATATTTTTCTTATCTACCTGTTTGCCACAGTTTCTCTTTACTTTCTATGCTAGTTTTTCTTCCCTGGTCTTACACGCATTCTGTTATGTTGCAACTATTTGAAATTAGATTGTGTTATTGTGGGTGCATTTGTCTGAAGAGAGAGGATTTATTATAGTTTTAGTGTTTTTAATCAGTTTTTTATATTTTGTTACCACATTCAGTTTTAGGTGCAGGTGTTTATTTTATTCATTATGTTCTAGTTTAGTTTTTGTTGTTTTGTTTGTTTTTATTTAGTTTTAGTGATTGTATTTAGGACTAATGGAATGAAGTGCGGGTTAGTGGGGTGGAGTCTTGCATGGAGTATCGGCATTGCTTTGCTTGCTGTTGTGTAATCTCTTAGAGTTGGGACAAAAACCCAAAATAATCCATGACTATTTGTACTAAGTTTAAACCATGAAGTACGTCTCAGTTGTTCAGCTCAATTTAGTTTTATTTTTCTTTCAGTTTGTTGATGCCTTATTTTCATTTCAGTTCCACATAGGTGCAAGGAGGGGCCTGTGATTATGTGTGCGTGTGTGTGAGATGCATTTCTGCATTTGCATCTTCACATTTTCCCCCTATATCCAAGTGAGAGGGCTAAAGGCATAACACCTGTTTAGTTGCCTGTGTGGGGTAAGGGAGACCACGTGGGAGAGAGAGGAAAAAGAACAGAGCCGAGGGGAGACAGAGACCCAGGGGGTCTCTTTAGACTGCATGCGGCTCCAGGGAAATCTTACCAGGCAATATCCAGACCGGGGCGCTACGCTTCACCACCTTAGCCCCACACAATTACAATACTACCTGACAAAGAAATTGAGCGCAGATCCCTTGCTAGTTCTGTGGATGTGCACACCCAGCCACGGCAGCTTTATAGAAAGTACCAAAAATGGCATTAATTCTCTATAATGGAAAAACAATGTATCCAGGCAGAGCAGACAAGGAGAATTAAGAGAAGGATTTCTCACAGTTTGTGGTTGTTAATACACTGGAATGGAAATGCCACCTCAAGGCACGGACCCGCAGTTACACACGTACAAACAAAGAATTGCAGGTGGCAAGAAACTAGGGAATTCAGATGTACACGTATGGCAAGCTAGAAGAGGAAGGTAGTCAGTGATAAACGGTGGCCGTGAATTAAGTACATCTTGGGTTATACTACATTATACTATTTAGTTCTGCCTATCCTCTCTGGTGGACCAAACACTGCTGTTTAAGGCAACGGCATCACAACCTGTGCACTTTGATGTCATTTTTGCAATAATGTATCTAAACACAAATATAAAACTACACATACTGTAGAAAGGCTTTTGTGAGTGGGAAGTAAGCTTAATCTTTATTTTATTCCTCAGTCAATGATCAATTATTTACATGAAAAAGTTCAAGATTATTGCTAAAATGTTCATTTACTTTCCTGTGAAGCCCACTGAAACAGATAAAATCGTGGGCCACTTCTTTACGTATGCATACTTTCATACGCATATTTGTGGAGTTCAAATCTCTTTAGACTGGCCCTCTTGACCTTTTCAAAATATTTCCCTTTTTGAAGTCGACCTGATGATATGGCTCTGTGAGCCATATCAATTGCCTTGATCTTTTGACATTGCTCTCACCCTGATGAATGTGCATTAGGCTGGGTTAAAGGAAACACTCCTGTTATTCTCTCATATTCTGCTGAGGGCCTATGAAGACCTCTAGTCCTCAACACCCTCGATTTGCTTTCCCAGGGTCGCGGCAATCAGATTGTGAAGGACATTGTTTTGGAGCAATGCTGTCTCTAATCATAGGATCATTCCTTATCAGTGGCACCGCTGCAGAGAGATTGGGTTAACTGTATCTCTAGCTACGATCGTGAACGTGCCAGTTTATTATGGTAAACGCATAGCGTAAGTGGTGGGTAGTGATCACTTCAAAACCAAACGGCATTTGAGCAGGACAGGCTAATGGGGATACCTATACTCAACCTGTTGTGTCACTTGATGTGAAAATAACACCAGTCATATGACCTCTTGATTCCCAGGCAAGCACAATTAAAGCCAACAGGTCTAACCTGCTGTGAGAAATGAGCCCTGCTAAAATGCTGTGTAGACAGGTACACCTTTTTGTTTTCCAGGCAGGCATAAAACTCGGGTTAATTTGGGGCAGGTGCAGTTTGCCGAGTGGTTGGAGCCCCTCTGGCTCTTTTCACAGTCCAGCTAATTCCGTTAACCTGATCAAGATCTTAGGATCACAGCCCAAGGGGAAGTGAATGACTTTTGATGGACAGTAGCCAATATACATAAAAGTTTTCTTTTGGATTTTCGCTCTGGCTCACACGCTAATTATACAACATTGTAGAGTGTCAGTTGGCTTCATGAGGTCCATGAACAAAGGCGGTCGCAAATTATGTGAAATTATTAAGAATTACTAGTTTTAATTTGAAAGGTGAGTGAAGTTCAGAAATCTAGCTAAACCTGGCTGAATCAATCTCTAATGTCATAGAGATGCAGGCCCAAGGTCCACTCTGTCAAACTCCCAGAGTACGATACCACATGCCAAACCAAGACAAGGCAAATGTAAAATGAATGCATGATTTGGTGGAATTCTATACTTAATAAAATGTCAATAATTTATAATGGCAGATGCAGCACTGAACTATAAATTCAGAGAAATCTGTTTCTTGCAAATGCATGGTTAAATATAGTAATTTCCAAGGTTTGGATTATACATTGGTGAATATAATAATTCCACCCAGGGAAATACTCAAAATATAACAGTATTAGACATACAGTAACCCTATAAAGGGCACACATGTTTATTCACTAATGAAAGTCAAAGACGTGTTGTTGCCAATACCAAAAAGTTAAAAAGGCAATAACAAGGGTTTACAGGAAGAGGAGAATCAGAATTGTAGCAAGAACCAGAAATAAACAAAAATACACAAGAACCTATCCTACTCCAGACACATTGCCAATACATGAAAACACACACAGCCAAATTTACACATGAACAATTTCACTCACTCACTATGAACAAATCCATACATTCCATGCAAGATGTAATACACTGTCAGGTAGATTTACTAACACTAGTTTGCGCTGCGTCTGTTTATGTGAGTACGGTAATAGTGCACGCTATGCTTCTTCATTTTGCGTAGTATTTATCAAACCTGGCAATCGGCGCATACTCCACCCTCCAGCGTAATTAGCGCGCCTCTAACAGCGCACACAATGGGCCCGCATAGATCTATCATGGATCTTCCTACGGGAAAAAGAAAGCGCAAGCTTAAATTTTGTGATGATGAAATTGGCCTATGAAGTAACAACAAACCTGAACATATTACAGGGCAGAACATCCACACCCTCAGAAAAAAAATCGATTTGGATTGCCATAACAAATAAAATCAACTCGTTATCATCTACACGGAAAGAAGTGGAGGAGGTAAAAAATGGTGGCAAGACATAAAGCGCAGAACAAAGGTACATTTTTACACAAAGGAAAACGTGCTTCCTGGTTTAGACCTGCATTTAAGAGGCGGAGAATTTCCCCTGCAGAATAGAGGCGCGCTCTTACTGGCAGTCTTTGTAAATACCACGGAATATATAATTAGGCACACTTTACGCGTATCCTCCCACCTTTTTGTGGCAGGCAATCTGCGATTTTACCCAAGTGCGCCCTGTTTGTAAAGCCCGCATCAGTCTTTGCGAAAAATTAACGCCTGCAAACGGCTTGGTAAATCTAGCCCTGAGACACTCTATAGTCTAACCCTAACCTGCTGCCTGAGTTTAGCTAAATGTCTAGTTGCCTTCTCCTTCACGCCGCTGTTCGTCTTCAAAACATCCTGTTTTATCCAAATTATCCATTATCGGATTCGGTTATCGGATTCGGTTATCGTATTCGGTTATCGGATTCGGTTATCGGATTCGGTTATCTCCTAGCAAAGAAATTGCGCTAGCCAAGCGGATGAACAGAGCTGCCAGGTCTCACGCTTTGACAATGAGACTCACATCTCAACCAGTTAAAACGCCACACCTCGAATTTCTCATGCTAAGAATCCCAAAATAAGTAAATAGGCTATATATTACCTCACTTGCATTTGCTTGGTCTCTGTCACTGTAGATTCATGAAATACTTGTTCTTGTGGATACATGACTGGTGGCAAGCGTCACACCCCTGTTCCGCCATGCTGGCTGTCCCTTTACAGACATCATTCTTGCTCTGTGACTACCTCAGCTACCGGGCTCAGAGGCTGAACAACAATAACACCTCCATTCCGCCTCCGTACCTTTTACATAGAACGGCGAGGCGGAATGAAGGCACAATATTCTCGCCTTGAAAACGCTGAAAATGTAAAAAGGGCTACAGTGAACTGAATGCCATCTTTCAACTGAAGCAGAAGGTCCGGTAACCACCAAATTTTTGATCATTCGAATTATGTTTTTATTATTCTAGAATAAAATACAACTAAACTAAATCCCTTGCCTGTAATCTAATTGATACTGTGAGCTAGTAATGTTAAGGGGATTTAACTACTCTATCGCTAGTGGCAAGCTTTTGTAGAGACTGTGGGTCATTCCTCCATGGTGTGAGGCGGTGCGCTCTGGCACATTATTTAGTAAGACTACGCGCATAATTCTGAACAGATTTTTTTCAAGCGTCTCTCGAATCCTCGAAACAAGTCTCATTGTTAATAATTGCATGTTTCAATCAAGGCAAAGTTACACATACATTAAACATTGCATTTCTTTGTCTGCTTCAAAGATGTCAGGGAAGAAATAGAAAGATCTGTTTTCATTCTGGGCAGCCCACTTCCAAAAAAGTTGCCAGGAGACAGTGGAGGAGGCAGTAGAAACGGGGGGAAAAGCAGAAAGCTTTTAGTGAAGCAGCTACCTATAGGTGTAGACAACTCACACACAAGTGAGTGGTCAACCAAATGCCCATTTATCACCATAGACACCACCAGCACTTACTATTGGTGCTCCATCTTGTTTTATCAGATTTTCAAATGATTTTAATTTCTATATGTGCTGGTAAATTATGAACAATATCTAAAATTGCACTAAACTGGTTTTTAAGTTGCGAAAATAATTGGGTGGGGGAGAGTGCCACCGCTGCCAAAACGCAAATAATATTGGGACGCTCTGCCCCCAAAACACGTAATCGCACTCCGATCTTTTGGTGAAACTTGGCAGCTCTGTATAAAGCTCCGCCCTTTCTGCACGCTCCTAAGCAACACGAAAGTTATGGATTTGCACTCTACAATGCGGAAGGCGTAATGTTTTGCGCATTTATTCGGAACGGCTCCTAATACTTTCGCCTGTTAATCTCTGTTGCTGTCTCAGTGTTTTGGCGTGGGAATTATTTGGGCAGTGTGAAAGCGTGAGGCTGAAGTTGAAAGCATGTGTCACTCGCCAGGAGCGTGACAGTTGCCAACACCCTAACCACCAAGCTATCCGGTCCCTTATTGTTGCTGTTTTAAAAACAGTTAATGTAAATGCACAATGTATTTATTTTCTTCCCGGACACCAAATATGTAGCAAATTGAAGCCCTGACGTCTGAACCACGCCACCCCTAGAACCCTACTAATACTGTGCTGTACTAATAGGCTACTGTCTATTTCACAATAGTCAGACTGGAACAAAAGGTCAAGCTTTAATCTTACCAAGGAAGTGTATCATCTTTGTAACAAGCACAGAGAAGGAAAATATTATTTTTCTGTCTACACAAGATCTCTACTGATCTCCTATCTTCGTTCATCTATTCCCTCCCTTTCCCATTGTCTAGCCCTGACTGATCCCTCTATATTCCATCTCCCCCTTCTCTCAATCTCCCTCTCTCTCTTTCTCTCACTGTCTGTAACTCTGTCACACTGGCTCAGGCCTATATTCGACAGGCCAATATGAGACTGCTGTGTTGATGGAGAAACACAGCCACTCTGTCACACCACCCTTATTTGTATTTGTTTGTATTTGTGTGTGTGTGTGTGTGTGTGTGTGTGTGTGTGTGTGTGTGTGTGTCACTAGGTTCCTGTGCTATTGTCTACAGTATGTGTATTTGTATTTGTGGCTCTGCGGGCCTCTGTCAGTGTTATTCCATTTCTGCGGGAAAGTGAGATGGCGGCAGATAACACCGTTGGGTGAGGTATTGCCCAGGCTTGTGTTTCAGCAGGGCTTCAATTAAACTGAACCGGCTCCTGGGAGAACGACTGGCAGCCATACATCTTGATGGGATGGTTGATGGGGAAAACACACGCCGACGTGCACACACACACACACACGTCCATCCATAGACACAGCCACACCCAACCCGCGCAGTAACTAGCTCGTGTACAAAAACATGGCCCATCTCTGAATACACTGTGATTGCCACTCACCAAGTTTGTTTTTGGAAGGTGTTTTTTGTGATTACTGGAACTTCGGTAATACCTAGACTCCTGCTGAAAATGACATTTTATTGGAAGTGGCTACCCTACGATGCGCACGACTGCACATATCCCCCAGAACACAAATTGCTAAAGTTTGTCATCGTTTACTGCATGCCGTCCATATTCTCGCCAGCCCAACTGGAATATGTGCATACATTTTTTTACGGTTATTAATCTTAGTGGCATCTCATTTTTACTGACTTATTCCGCAGTGTTTACAGATCGTTGCTGTCTTGAGACATCAGCCAGTCGCCTCTTGAGAAGAAAATGCACTTATCCTAAGAGCTATATGAATGACTCATGCATGGTAGCATAGGGAGTGTATTCCCCTTTAGAGGAGTGCATCGTCAACTAAATCTAGTTGTTTACAGCCTTGCAGGAAATAAACAGAGAAATGAAGTTGAGAGGGCCTGGTGCTTTGATCATGTTTTGAGGACACTGTATCTTTAACAGGAAAGTGATTACTGTAAAAAAAACATGCACTGAAATAGTGTAATAACATTGCCAAGTAGAACTATTCTTCGCCAAGCTCAGAATGTACATTTGTCTCTTGTGACAATAGTGCAGAGAAACAACTAAATGTCTAAATATATTACAAGGACATACAGGCACATAAACACTACAGGGACGATATGAACTTGCAGCTATACTCTGCGAGAGCAACTTTAATTTAGCAGGATGGAAAAACACAGCTGGTTCTTTGTATTGTTTGGCGTAATGCAGCAGGAATGGCCTCGTACTTGTGCAACCTTGTAGAAGACAATTCAGGGAACATTGTTGGCACATAAAGCATCATTTACGGCGTTACAGTTTTGGGTGATCTACAGCTGAATGTACAATAAACACACAGTTTGTCCAATTTAATTCCACCAGCGGAAATGTAGCCCATAACTTACGCTTTCTTCAGCTATCTCCTCTCATATCCGAGCTGTCGTGTAAAACAAGCCCAACTCCATAGCTTAATTCCCCACACAGTCTCTCTATCTCTCTGTGTACTGTTTACATGCAATCAACGGGCACAGGCGCAGCCAGCATCGTGCAAAAATGACAAAGTTCAGTAAAGTCAGCATTCTGGCTCGCTGTTGATGCTTTCTGCTTGCCTATAATTTCCTCTCTTCATTTCTGCTCCGAGCGCAGCACGGCCCTCGTAATGTTTATCGTAACAGCCTCCAAATTGCCCTGAAGTATCCGTGCGTGTGTAAATTCAGCCTTGGAAGAGGGTCGACCAGCAAGTTTCTACAAAGTGAGTGTGATTGCATATTTAGAACGGAGACCTAGATGCTTTTCTGCATATGTTTTGTGTGTATGAGTTTGTGTTTGGTGTGTGTGCATGCATGTTCAAAGCTAATTCCTACTTGCCATTAGCAAATGAGTAATATGCACTGAGCATGTCACACATGACAAAAAAGGCCATATTTAGGCAAGTACCTCCATTACACCCACATACAGTGATTGAGATCTTCAGTCTTAGACAGTAATTATCTGCCACCCTAATATCATTGACTAACTGGAGACCCTAGGGAGGAAAGAGGGAATTTAGGGAAGAGAGTGGGAATGGGGAAGAAATAGAACATAACGGGGAGCGTGGGGGTGATTTGAGAGGTTGGGGAGAAAGAAAGTGAGAAAAGGTGGAAATAGAAATAGGGGAATTATGGGTGAGAATGAGCATTATGCAGGAAGTGTAAATAGAATGAGTGGGAAGTTGAGATGGAATGGAGTGAAAAGGGAAGATTGCAAATGGAGACCTCAGGTTTGTGAGGAGATGATTTATATGCAAATAACTTATGACGGATTCGTCCTCACTCCTCATTCTTCAATTCCTGCCTGCCACTCATGATGCCAGACATATTAGCATTACCATGAATTAGTGTTAACATTAGCGCTAACACCCACCTTCAAGCAAAAAGAATGAAAACGGTGATAAACGCCATGATAAATAATAAAATAAAACTATCTGTCACCAAGGTCAATAAAATGTTTAAATTAGCAACTTAGCAACATCACTAAAAAATGAACTAACTGCTTAGATAGCTGTATACCACAGTAACCCAGATACCCGATGTGTATCTATAGCTTTACACCAGACATTGGTAATTGTCTGTGCTCACAACAGGCGTGCTATCTCTGTTAAAGATGAACAATAGAAGCACGTCTCCTTTCTCCTCCTGTCTTCCCTCTATATCTCTCCTCCTTTTGTTACCGTGCTGTCAAGCGCCTTCCTGCCAGTCTCTCCACCTACTACAAATTAAGACTCACATTCACCCATCAATCAGAGCAGTGCAGTCTCAAACAGCCCAAGTAGATAAAGAGGCTAAGGCTGTCATCCTTATTACTCCACCTCCTCCTCCAACTGACTAGTCACATATAGTTGGTAGTGTGGATGGATATTTGGTCCAATATTTTTGGCAATAGTTGACAGATGTGGAAAGAGCTAGGCCAAGAAGTAGAAGTACTAACCATGTATTTGCTCCAAACACAGAATAAACGACCAGTGTGTGCATATTTTATTCATACTGTATCAAACTGGGTTGAAAATAAAGAAGTAATAAAGAAGGCCAGAGAACTACTGACCTTACAGCGTTCAGGTGGGTAGTTGCTTGGTGCCGACAGCATTTAACGGGCCAGTGTTCGGTAAATGCTCCCACGTGGGTATTGTTCTGATCGGTCGAAACTCCTCCTATCGTAACCAAAGTCACCATCAAACATTTGTCCTTTTAATTAGTTGAAGGTGATCCAATCACCTGCTAATGATTTGATTGAATCCTAATGGCAGTGCCTGGCTGACAACGGTTTTCAATTGAGAGTTCCCAGACTGATGTGTAGGCGGAGAGGAAAGTGGAGGAAACTTGCAAAATCAGTTTTAAACCGGTTAAACTTTGAGACCCCTGCACTTAACAAACTAATTCAAATTAACATAAAACTCTTAAACTTGCCAGGTCGCGGAAACTAATGTGTGAAATCATTTTGCGTGTGCTTCTGCATGGTCAAAGCAAAGAACAAGCAAAATGGTTAGTTCTGTCTAAAATCTAGATTTTCCAGCAGCCTATTGGTTATTGGTTGTAATGGTGAGGCGTGAGATACACACGATACACACAGACCCTGCTTGAAATGCTGCCACTGATCCATGAAGACAAACTCATTTTCCCCTCTGCCAGTAATGAAGAGTGAAATTCTATCGTGTTACCACCGGTGGGCTTAGCCCGCTCCTGTTTTTGCTCCTGTCTGTGCTTATAGCCAATAGGCCAAGAAGATTTCACCTAAGTGCCTCTTGCTCTCTCAGTATGACAGATGAGCCATTTAAAGAGGCATTCAAGCAAATATTGTTAGCCTGATGCTGTCAATACACAACCCCATAAACCGCAACACACAAAAGTGAAGTGATTTTACACCACCTCGGTATTTACCTTGAATATTCTAAGTAGATTTGTTTTTTGTTTTTTTTGATGAAATTGTCATTTTTGAACTCATAATTAAAAATTACTGGGTAAATAGTCCTGATTACGTTACCTCTACACCCCAATGGGATTTCAGTAATATTCACCGGTCCCATTTCTTGTAAAGGAGTGATTATCATAGGTGCTTAAGTAGAAAATAGATTTGCAATTCTGTCATCGCCTCAGTGAGCTCTCCCCAGACTCTCCGTACACTCACAGCTGACAGGCTGAAACAGGAGAGAACAAATATTCACTGTTTAGAAGGTGTCTTGTGTCCAGTGTTTGTTCATTACATATATATTGTTACTATATAGTATCAAATGGCTTGGGTTTGGTGTTGCTTTAGATGGAATATTCTCAAAGAAAACCAGTGAACCAATGCACCAACTATCGCCAAGCAACTTGGTCCAAGGCAAAATCTAAAAAATAAATACTTTGCAGGGAGTATTTTTAATTAAAAATGTAATTTCCTCACTTCGAAAATGGTTATTTAGGCCAAAACAGAAAGTGAATCGGAATAGAAAGCCTAATGAATTAAATCTGATTATTTGGGCTTTCTATTCTACCTTTATCTACAGTATCTCCAATATACTATTCTCTATTTCCGCCTTGTTCATTCGATCCCACGGCAGCTATTGCACCTGTGATGTACAGGCTTGACATTTCACTAAGGCCTTCTGCCACAACAAAATTAAGACGTTCTGGCCAGGGTGGGTTTGAACACTGACCATTACAGGACTTTATTACTGTTACAGCTGGCGGAAAGCCGCAACAACAAATGTAGTCCAGAGACCAAAGTGGTACGTTTAGCAATGTTTACTAGCCAATCCAACTAGTCAGCATTACAACACACACAATAAGAATGCAACAAAAAATGGTAGCAGACGGGACCCAGCAGGACCCCCATGCCAGCCTGGTCACGTAGGTACGCGGTAGAGGGAAGGCGAGAGGGAGAGCACCTCACCGTGGGACAGGACATTGTAATATCTGTTGGAGGCACACAGGCCGGCCCAGGTATGTCCACCCTCTAACCAAATGGACTTTTTAGGCACCATGCATTACACCAACCTAAAATGTACTTCTACTTTTGAACATAACTTTAACTCTTTAAACTACAAACAGAGTCCTTCAGCCATTACGTAGGTGTACAGCATTGAGCAACCCCTTAACCACCCCGCCTCCGCAACCTAGGCCTAGAAAGAAACAGAAGGAGAGAAGGGTGACAGACTACACAATGTCATGCAAACACACAGGGTGGAGCCTTACTGAATATAAAACCTATACTATAAACGTGGGGCGCGATTCAGTGCATCAACAACTGCATTCTACTTTCCGCGAATATGACGGATAGCCAGGCAATACGATGGCAGGAAAAAAACAGCGTCTGCCAATCAGCATTCGTATCCGCTGGACTGAAAACGACAACGTCATCCAGGTAAACAGCATATCCCTGCAACCCAGAGACCGCACGATTCATTAAGCGCCAGTGTAACACCAAATTATGTGACTGTCGAATTCTGTAACCGCCGAGGTTGATGTTGCACATTTAAATGTTGATTGTTATTGCTTCATATGTGGAATGAAGCAACAACAGGGGGGATCTGTCTTCTCGTTATGAGCCCCTTTGTGATTGCTCAAACTGTGGTTATGTTTTTGTCATAATGCCCAGATGAGGTAAAAAAAATACTGTAAATTATTTATTTTAATTATGTTTTAGAAACGGTCCTTTTTTGATTACTGCAGTTTATGAAATAAACTATGAATTAACAATCAGAGGGACTCATAATGACAAGAAAGATTTCCCAGTTATTACTTCTTTCCCCATAAGAAGCAATAACAAGCAGCATTTAAATGTGCAACAATGACCTCTGCGTTCACAGAATTTGGTGTTACACCAGAACATCGTCAGGGCATTACGCCGGCCAAAACTCATCACCATCAATGAATACAGTCTGGACCGAGTGATGAAGAAGGATATTTCATGTGCACGCAGTGTGAGCTGAACTGGCCAGAATCCTTTTCAAACTTGCTTTTCAAACTTGCTTACAAAGTGGGTTACACCAACTTGGTCAATACAATACTCTTACTCTTAGGCTTAGTCTCCTTGTTTACATTTGTACTGTACAAGATTTAGGTGTTCTGTCAGCTTTCTCTACCAGCAAGCAAGGAGAAGCCCAACTGGAATTAGAAGGTCTGGCTAGACCGTTATGAATCATGTTTTTAATTTCTGGGGAGACGTGATAAAACCTCAATCGACCTCGCAACCGACATTCATCCGTGGAAAATTACTTCCCCCTGGTGGAACCTCTCTAACGTACCCTGGCTCTGTGCATGAGAAGCAGAAGGTTGCTTTATGTATAGTTGTGTTAATACCTGTACAAACAAACGAGAGGAAAAATGTGGAAAAATACCTTGGTCGCTCACTTTTGGAATTGCAATTAAATGTTGAGATGAATTGTAATAGCGCCTTCACCACAGACCCGGTAGTGATTTTACGGAGCGGAAACGCAGCTGGGTACCTGTTGGACTGAAGTTGCCCTACACAATCAATTATCAGATTTTCTGTTTGCCAGTTTTGGTTTTCCAACTGCTGCAACCAGAATCAAAGGCGAGGGTCATTTGACATGTATGACATGACTTCACATTTAAAGGAACATCCCTCATTAATCTGGGCCCAAAGAAATGTCACAGAATATGGTTACAGTATTATGTTTTCCTCACACCCAGATGACCCAATTGGTTTTACACGTGTTGAGTTGCGAAAGGGTGAGGGTATAACAACATTTGCAAAACTCCCACAAAATTACTGCCAAATTAGTGCCACAGTCTTTTACAGACTATTTTCTTATTTAAAACACGTCTGTACATGTATTACTGACTCCTTCCAGGCTGCATCAGTGTCTCTCTCCTGATTCGCTGGGAGTAACGTAGGCGGTAACAGTGTTGTCCAGTAATGTGGCAGATGTATCTCACTGTGTGATTACTCAGCGTCAAGTGGGCGGTGAAAAAAGGCAACAGGTTTATTCGAGAATTGAGCACAAAAAGGCTTGGACGATTAGTCATCATTTGCCAACTGTTCCTCTCTTGAGTTTCACATCCTGAAGACAGCAGCCATGGTTTAAAAAGAGAGACTGTGCAATTCTACAGAAATGTAGAAAAGATAAACATTTTAAACAGACTTTTGTTTTTAGTTACAAAAAATTGTGATAAAAGCAGACGCTTTTATCCAAAGCGACTTACAATTACATGCTGCTATTACATGGAGCAGATAGGGGTTAGGCATCTTGCTTAAGGATGCTTACAAGTAGGGGCCCAAACCCACGACCTTATTTGCACATGCACAATGTCTTTACAAAATACTGTATGTCCTCATAAGCTGTTAATATGGATTCAATATTCTTTCACAGATACAGCATACCTGTAACGGTGTGTGTTGTGGAGCGAGAGAGTAGATGCAAGCTGAAGTAACGCCACAGAGAAGCGGTGAACAGAGATGACAAACGCTTGTTTAATATTTAATATCAAAAACACACACTGGCAACAGTGGCACATAAGCAATGACCCACGTCGAGATGCGCTGCCGGTCCAACTTAAATAGTGTAATTACAGCCAGTTGCCCACAGGTGTGGGCTCTGCTGCGCTCTGCAGGAGTGGAGGGAGGCGGAGATCGTGCGCAGAGACGCGCCCCGGTCGTTACAATACCGCAATTCTCAATCCAATCTTTAATAAATATCGAGGAACGAGTGAGCTGCAAGTGTTCATTTAGCTAACTCTCCGTTGACAGAAAAACAAATGAGCTAATAATGGAAATTACTATTTACAATTCATCACATCGCGGTAGAGCTTGCCAGTGATCAAAATCACAGTACACCAATTTAACACTTTAAAGTATTCCAGGTAACCGAAGGTGGCTAATTTGTGGGCACAGCAATGTTTGTTTTTCCGCATGAATCAAAAGTTCAGATGAGGTGACAAGATGAGTTTAAAATTCTCCACTACAACGGTAAAGGGTAAGGCATGACATGGAATTCAAGAGAGATCGGTTAAATTTATATAAGGCAAGTGAAATGGATTTGGGAAGTGGGCTGGCCGGGCTTTGAAATATATCACATCAACAGTCACATAAATTTCCCCCGCATAATCACAATTATTGGGGGGGACAAATTGGCTGTCTATGAACATTGAGGGGGACGTGTCTATACAATTACTATGATTGATATAAAATCAACCAATGCATTGAAGCTCACCTTCAATGCCAGGTGTCTACAATTGATTAGATGGTTACTATTGAAAGTATTTATTGAAAAAATAAACACAAAAAAACAAAATAAGAACCAAAAGCAGCTTGTGTAATGTAGTGCTACAGTTGACAAAAGAAAGCTCATTGTAGGTCGTATGTATCTGTATATTCATGAAAATCATTGTTCACATGATATACTGCCAAGTTCCCATTAGACCTTGACAACTAGATTACCTTGGCTGGAGGGGTTATACTATAGGTAGTCATTTTGGAGAATTCTGGAGGGTGCATGAACACACATTGTACAGGATCACTTTTTTATGCTATACAATTATGTTTGATATGTTTTTGTTTTTTACTATTATTTCTGATGATTTATTTGATTATGTAGGGTCTGGTTTAGTGTTTATGATTACTTTGACTGTGAAGCGATTGAATTTTACTACTACACACTAAACATTCACTATAGCAAATATAGTTTTGCATAAAAGTCATACCTATTGCTTAGAGGACAGGGGAATTAATTCATAAAAACTCAATGCCAAAGCAGTATAACTTGGCTTGTGGGTAGTATACACTACTTGCTGTATTGTAAATATGCTATTAATCAAAGAACAAATACTATATCCCCCGTTTACCAATATCATTTAATACATTAAAGTAATTTTGTAGAATTCTATTGTAAAGTGCAACGTTAAATTGAAATTTGGAATAGTGGAATAGTGTACAACTTGTAGATTATAACATTCCTATTGTCTTTTGGTGGAATTGCACCATTATGTTGAGGTATCAGAGAAAGTGATCTGAATTTAGGCAGCGCAATGGGTGAATGGGTAATATTGTCTATCCCAGGCCATATATGATGATTATTATTCATCATATGGCTCCTCCATAGCCTGCAGACCTTACCACCCCTAGGGATCTACACACTCTGACACTAACATAATACCCATTTACACACAGCCAGCTTGATGCGATGCGTCTCCACCGTGTGCTGTGCTAAGGTGAAGGTGTCTAGCTCAAGGGCAATGCGGTGTAGCGCTGGCAGGTACGGCTCCGCTGGGACCCCCAGCTGGTAAATACACAGTTTAAAAGCGACACAGTCAGCGGAGCGGGCTGGTGGCACGAACAGAATACAGAATTACTTCTCATGATTTAGTTTGAGAGAGATAAAAAGGCATGATCCACACAAGGCACTTTGTCGATGCACACATGGATGGCGTCCATTCAGTTACACAATAGTATAAAAGACAGGATGTCAAACAATCTGAAACCTTTCCATATGAATAAATACTGTATCTATTTGGCTATTAATTACATCCAGCGGCACATGTACGGCAGTGGTGGTGAGAGTTGTACACCTGTTCCCAGACACCTGTTCCCCAGTGGTGCACATGCTGTCCATACGTACAGTTTCAAAGTGATCACTTAGTACCATATATTGTAAATAAACGGTATGGATCAGCTACTGACGATAAAGCCAAATGATATTGAATGTGCATCACAACATATAGCATTGCATAAAACCCCAAAGTTCTGCTTTCTGAAATGAGGGGAAATTGCTTCTAATTGGCTTCATATGAGGAAGTCCTGCTTGCAAAAATCCCATAATACTTGACAGAACGTTCATGTGCACAACAACATCTGAATGCACAAACCCTCAGCAAGGCATATAGCACACACCAGCAAATATCACTTGGTTTCTCTTGCAGAACTAATTGTTTGTAGTATTGATTTCTTATTTAATTACATAACAGGCAAATTAGCTTAGACTTGACATCCCAGAGCCACTCAAGTGGAATAAAAGTGCTTCTAAAAGTTTCCAATATAAAGTATAATTACATTTTCTACTCATGGTGATTGGTTAAACGGCTGGGAGGCGTTATCGTGCCTGTACCCAACTTGATCTACTGTGTTCACAAGACTCTCCAGAGACACACAGGTATTTGTTTAATTCACCTAGCATTTGCATTAAATTGAAAAATTATATTTAGTTTGACTTCTGGTGCCTGGGGACTGCAGAGAAACTATTTATATAACAGAAAAGAAAATGTACTTTCAGGTTCAGATGCCCGGATTGACTATTGAAAGGGACACTTGTGTTTGGGATTGGCCAAGTCCATTACAGAAATGTTTTGGTTTGAAACTTAGAAAGTGCATGTCCCTCCCCCACCTGAGTGCTGAGTGGCTCGCATTCATCCTAGACTCCACAGGTCTCCAAAGTTCACACTCTTCTCTACCCCTCCCCCTACAGCCCTGTGCATAGTTGTGTTTCAAACAGTTAGCTGGGGACGAAAAGCTGAGGTTCAGTGGACACTATAACACAATTTAACAAAGGAGATTGTTATAAAGGAGTACCTTTTTTAATTTGAGAAAAACACCATTTCAAGACATTGAAGTTGCAGAACGCATTCCAGAATTTCCGTTTTTTTCTGTCTAATCTTGCAACATATTGAGAATAAACCAACATGGAACTGTACCACGTCACCGTAGAAACGCTTGTGGTTGGCAGAGGCACATAAGACAGAGAGAGAAATAAAATCCCATTACCACGTGACACTGAGGTATGAGATGTTGTCAGCATGCCACTGCCATGGCACTGTGAGGTCGTCATTATTCACCAACAGCCCACAAGGTTGCTATAGCGAGAGAAAGAAAGAGTAAGAGAGAGAGAGAGGACGAGGGAAAATGCTGAGTTGAAAACAGTTCCTTCCATATTGCGAGGCCTGCGTCTTCCCATCTACATCACGGCTGTCCTCAGCATTGTCGACTCATCACATTTCTGTGGGAAATTAGATTCGCTGTAGCTCTGAGACTGATGGCACTCCTTAACCTCCGCTACTGAAGCACTTTTCCTTTTCTAAAGTAGCAACCAGGCCTTTTTGTCTTTGCCATTTGAAGGCCTCTCATATCTTAGGTTGAAGAGCTATTGACTTTCCTGTGCCCTATTTGAGCCTTGATAAGCAGGCAGAGGGGCTTGAGGGCATAATTTTCGTGAAGCATGCTAAAAGTACACAACAGGAACATCTCAAGGGCAAAGTGGGTAGCACTCTTTTGATTGGCGCTTTTTTTGTTTTTTGGAGGTTTTTAGAGCACTCTTGCTTGTGCTAATTTCTGTTTAGCGCGGTGTTTTTTTAAAGGGGTCGTTACCAGATTATTTCAACATTTTGAAGAACTTTTTATTTTCATTTTATTTGATCAAATGTGTTTAAGTTTGTTAGAGGTGTTTATAGTTTTCTATGTATCCTATATTTTAAGCTATGTTATGCTACTAAAAGAAGTGATAGTTTGCGACCCCTGGTCATGGCTCCAAGTTAAAACAACACTGGTCTAGTATATCGGATTCACACTGTTTTGTTTTGTGATTTTATTTTTGATTCATTATTTAGGAACAGGAGAAAAGTGACATTGAGTCACACTGATGGGGAGTAGAAGATTTCAAGAAATAGATCAAGTGAAATTGAATATCCCAGCTGAACTCCTGGGAGCGAGAGGGGAAGTTGGGAGAGAAAGGGAGAGTGTGAATCTCCATAGAAAGACATACACAGAAAACCATTCTCCTGGAGCACAATGCTGGGATGGCATGCTCCAGCTAAATAAATTATCATGTGGCGGCGGGGGGGGAGAGCGACTATTTTTATGCCGAAGTGTAAATGCGGTAATCCTCTGCGCAGGAGCCATGAAGAGCCAACACAGAGAAAACCACATCGAGGGAATACAGCGCTGTCTTTATCTCCTGCCCCGCCCGTTCATCCCTCCCTGCACCCGATCGCTTCTCAGTTTATCCGTTTCCCATTCCCCTCTTCATTTTCCTCCCCGGTCTCCATTCTTTTCTCTCCCCATGCCTTTCATATGGTAAAAGCCTTCTTTTCTGCGCCGGAGTATTTTGCTTATCGCCGAACTCTCCACAGGGACTCCACAGAGTTCCTTTGTAACAAACAATAACAGGCCTTTTGAACAAGGTGGGGAGGAGAAACATCTTAGCAGCGAGCACTCGGAGCGGCTGTCGCCGGATATTAGGCCATACTAGGTCGTTTTCTGGAACGCGCAAACAAATCGCTCTTAGCCCCATTTATTATGGAATGGCCTGAAATTTTTATAGTGGAGTCATCCCGCAGGAGAGCGGCTTTCCAGGCCCGGGGAGACGCCACAAAGCTCAATGGCAGTGTAGCGGCGTTTTGAGACCCTCTTTAATGGCACATAATGGGGAGTCGTTAATCACCGGTGGCGGGTTGAGGCTTCACAAGGTTAATGACGGCCTAGCCGAGCTCTTGAGTGTGTCCCATTCCTCAGGTATTTATCAGTGTCATTGGGGGGTGGGGGGGAGGATCGTAGAGGCGAGCCCTGCCACCTGTACGCACCCGTTTTTTTTTCTCCATGTTTCGTTCTCTCCTTGTCTTTTCTGGTTCTCGCTGTAGAGGTCTTTGTACCCTACACTAACCTAAGTTTTTTTTCCCCTTGCCTCCCCTGTCATTTTTTTCCCTCCTTTTCTTTCCAGTTTTCACCTTTGCACTTTGTATCTCTCTCTTCTTTTTCCCCTCTCATTTGCTCACTCCATCTCGCCTCTATCTCTCACTATCAATCTCTCTGACTTATCTTCCTTTTCTGTAAAACGCCAATGGTAAGCTTTTAGAGTTTGCAAGAATGGTTCTTTGAGAGGACAAGCCATAATGGCGCCTCCGTGGATGTCTTGTGGGTACGGCCGTGGTTTTGGTTTGAAATTTTGGTTAGGAAATTTAAATTTCCGTTCCATATTGCATACTTTTATAATGTGCCAACGGAAACCATTCAACAGTTGGACTAGAAAGCTGTAATATAACTGAGGCTTCACTGTGATTAAGTACTCAAAAATACTGTAATCTCCATCATGTTTTACAGCCAGTGGCCACTGTAGCCGAAGCCTCCTTCCTCCAGTAGTATAATCATGGTCAGATATGGGTTGTGGTTTCCCATTAAACGCCTACAAACATCTAAAGATTTCTGCTGTATCGACAGTGACATACAGTGTACATTTGTGATATGAACAGTAACAATACAGCAAGTGGCAACAAAAGTTTTTTTTTAAAGCAGCAGTTCTTTTTGAGACGTCGTTTCAGCATGCAACAAAAACATCGATTTGCTCTTTATTGCTTTCTTGCTGGAAACTCTAACATTTCAAATATAACATTTCACCTATCATTACAATTAGGTCATTTAGCAGCCGTTTTCATCCAAAGCGACTCAGTCAGTACAATTACATCTATTAAGGAGCAAGTAGGAGTTAGGAATCTTCCTCAAGGAATTCTATCATCATATCATCATAGATGTTCAGTAATGCTGCAAGCTCCAACTCAATAGTCCACAATCCATCGAAAAGGATCACTTTAGAGAAGGAACCAAGACACCAAAAACCGAGGAACCGGGAACTAAAAAAGGCTCTGGTTCCTCCAGTGGAAAACCAAAACGTCCAGGAAAAGGGGTTTATAGAATGTAGCTGCGCACACTACACATACATGTGATGTGTGGCATGTACATGTTTCTGCATGCGACATGTTTGAATTGTTTGTCCCTGGCGGACAGGTCAGCTCTAGGTCAGGAATGATATCCTAACAGATAAACCACCTACTGAAAATAATTGATAGTGAGCTTAGTGTCTAGGCCCCCTGCTGAGCAAGTAAACAAAACATGTGTGTGTGTTCGTAAGGGGATGTAACAAACAGAACCAGCGGGACTCAAGTTCAAATTTAGAATCTCATACTTTGAGAGCAACCATATCTCTCTCTCCCTCTTGCTCGTCCCCTCGCTCTCTGCATAAAGTCAACATATTTACTTAACCTCACCGGGGTTGCGCTGATGAGGAGTTTTGTTTATCAGAGTGACAAGTGAACATTTCCTGCATGTTGTTGACATCAGGGCAGGACCAGAGGAAGAGCGCAAGCTACCAGCCGCAGAATAGGATGACCTATTTTTAAACGGGGACCGGGAGACGAGTCTGTTTAAACCCTATCTGGGAGTCACAGAGCCTCAAAACAATATTCAGCCTGGATGCTGTGTGTGTGTGTGTGTGTGTGTGTGTGTGTGTGTGTGTGCCTTTGTAGTTGCATCTCAACTCCAGAACTTGCAAAACTTAATTTCAGTTCAGCATCGTTTCACGTTTATTGAACATAACACAACATCTGCGTACTGAACGCACCACTGAGTTGAGGTCAACTGAAGGACATCTCCTTTAAACCCCACAAGTAAATGCCATACATTACAGAAGAGCTAAAGGGAGTACCCTATTCATAATAGGCCATGATACATAACGTTGTTGAGCATTCCGCACGCCTAAAGTTTCCTGTTTACTGCTGCAGCACCAAGAAAATCCGCTCTAGAGATCTAGGGCGACGGCTCATTAAAAATAAAAGCACACTTCTAAAGGATAACCCGCCCCCCACCACCACCCTTAATGACCACCTGTCCGGGAAAATACCTCTAGGTAAAGCGTGGCCCCAGCCCCGATAAGACACTTCAAAGCTGGAATAGACAACGGCTCGGCTCGGCCCCATGCATCCACGTCCGTGCACATCCAAGTGACAGCAGATGCGGGCGCACGCTGCGATGTGCCTCGATTTTAATATAAAGGAGAAAAAAACATAATGCAGAGGAGAGAGAAGGAGAGAGCGAGATGGAGGGATGGAATAAATATACCCACACATCTCTCCTGTGACCCCCCACCACCTCCCCAGCTTTCGAGGATTCTGGCTTTCGGGAACCTGTTTCGGAGGATGCTCATCTGTTCACCATGGCAAATCGTATTCATCATTCAACGCTGGTGCCCAGGGGAGCCACAGGCACTGCAGGGTACAGGAGCAGAACTTCTTATTGTAAATGTGCAAGGCAATTCATACCTCCAACACCACTGGCCCTACGGAATTCCATTAATATTAGATGAACTCATCCTGTGTTTGGGAATTAAATGAGACGCACAGGTGTTGTAATTGGTTAGTTTTATAACTAGAGATGGGTATGAGTGTTTTTTTATTTTAATTTACATGCACGCACGCACATACACACACACTGCAGTACCCTGTCACACAATTGCACGTGTGTGTGTGTGTGTGTGTGTGTGTGTGTGTGTGTGTGTGTGCGCGACAGCGGCACGAACACATCGACCTGTTTAATTTGGTTTTGGCACATTACGGTAATTACGTCAAAGAATCAACTTCAAAGCCATTTCCTTAGTAATTCCCGCTCTTGTGTCCTTGAGGACTACCGCGACAACAGCCATTCTATTTCTGCTCTAGCACTTGTTACAGCAGCGCAAAGAGCATGCAGCGCGTTAAGCTCACAAAGTATGAGATGTAGTCTTTTATTCTCAAGCGAGGGTTTATCTCTGCGACCGCCCAATCAATTTGATAATCCAAATCTATTTTTCCGGATTGAACCGCAGTCCTCGATGTTGAGATGCGGAGCGCGTGTGTTTCTGTGTGTGTGAATTTGTGGGGTTTTTTTTATCTGCACCAAAGGAGCACCTTGACACTAGCATAAATTGAAAATACAGTGTGTCTCTGAACTGCACCTCTTCAGGTGTCTGTGTGTGTGTGTGTGTGTGTGTGTGTGGATTAGGAAGTGTTTGGTTGAATGTATGTAAAGTGTGTGCTTCTTTTGTATGGAGGAAGTGTGCAATTCATATGTGCATTAGGACGTTTGTATGCATGCAATGCATACCCCATGCATGAGAATGTGTGTACTGCATACAGTATCAGAGACTGTGCATGAGGAGTGACAATGCTTTTTATGAATGAGTGTGTGTGTGTGTGTGTGTGTGTGTGTGTAATTAATTGTGTGCATGTGTGTGCAAAATGGAAGATACAGTAGCTAAGCTTTGACTATCCTCCGCTCTAAAGAGACTGTGGACGGTTTTCCTGAAAAAAATCGTTCAGCTTGTCAAGAGTACTGCGATGTTAACAATCTATATATTGTATGTGTGTGTGGTCTCTCAGGCTGAACTGTTTAATAAATGCAGTTCTATAGGCTTACACACGTGCTGTCGTTATACACGTGGCAGTCAGGGTCTAAATGTCATTTGTCTCCGATTGTGATTCATCCGCCAAGTCCCTTAGCCTGGCTTTGAAATGCGTGCGTGTTTGACAGACAGCACAGCTCTCCACCTCCCTTTGTGCGAACACAAAGATGCCCGCTGCATTGATTTTCCACTGCCATTTTGTAATTATGTCGCCTCTCCCCCCCCCCCCCCCTTATCGGCCCTCTCGCTGCTATTTTTCTAATCCCTTCCCCGATGCGTTTTTATGCCTTGCTGTTGCCGTGCTTGTTATTTCTGCCCTCACTCTCTCTCTCTCTCTCTGTTTCTGTTTCCTTTCCTTCTTGATCTAAACATCTTAATTTCCATTCTCGTCACGTTTCCAACCCCCCCCCAACACGCCACCGGTTCCTCGATATACAATTCTTTCTCTTTATGAATTCTCTGTTGTCCTTCTGTCCTTGTTCTTCCTAATGTGATCGGTGGAAAACCCATTATTTCTCTATTGCACTCAACGTCTCTGCCTCTGTGTTCCTCAGCCTCGCTGGAGTGCTCTCCGTCTTCAACGTAGCGCCGCAGTAGGAGCCGTGCCAGGCGCCGCCCGACCCAGATGTCCCTCCAACGCGCCATCTTCCGACCAGACCCCCCAGTGCACTACTGCCAACCTCCTCCTCTCTCCGGACCACCAGTCACAGCATTCCATTCGTGACCTCCCCACCCGTGACCTAATGTTCTCAACAGCTCTTATCTGTGGGACGGTTATGCGTAACTTCCAAACTGCTCCGGTGCTGTTCCTTCGTCGTCGTTCCAAACAACAATTCCTGATAGGACCAATAGTTTGGAAGGTTCTGGCGTCTTGCAGAAAAACTTTCCTGAGATGTTCCCCCCTACACACACACATACAGACACACACTAACAATTGGAAGGAGTTGTTTGTGAGTTGGAGAATTCTATCACTAAGCATGGTTGATAAAAACAATGTGAATGCTTGAAAAAATGCAGCAAACCGAAAGTTCAAGAATGTAGCAAACATTTAAACACCTCCTGGTCTGTCGTTGTCAGCTTCTTGTATGCTAGCTGCTACATATTAGCTTTTACCATGTGTACTCTCTTGCAAAGTACTGTGATGGGTTCTACACACCTAAGGACTTTTAGTAGTGAAAACATAAGTATGGAAGTACATAGTATGGATACTCCTCAACACTACCGCAAAGGATTTCATGGTATTATTTTATGATATGAAAGATATACGCATAGGCTCTCGTATCTTATAAAGATTGTATAATGTTTTGGCCTTACATGGTAAAATATTCCTTTTTCCGCTGACCTTTTTTCCTCTCTGTATCATGGATTGCTGTATTCTAAATTAGACATCAACATATGGTCAGCCTGTGACCATATGTGAGAACTTCATATGTGAAAAATAGCTATCAGTTAACGGAAATAAACAGTAAACCTAGCAACACATTAGGTATGCCTAAATTGGCTCTCCCAAAGGGAACGTAGCTTCGCTGTGAACTGCAATCTTCAACAGACAAAGCAGGAAAAGATGAACAGTGAGGAAGAAAAATCCGTCCAGTAACCGTTTAGAAGCACTGTGTTTGCAAGTAAACTGATTTGGCAGCTCTAAAAAGAGGTGACCGCAGACAGACGCGGAGCAGGCAACCCAAAAAGGGCTTTTGAACCAACCGAGGGAAGATTACTTATGCGTTTCCAGCACTGATGAAAAGTGAAGAAGAAAAGAGATCACAGCCATTCCCGCCATTTCCTCTCTTGCTATTCCTCCCTGTGTGTCTACATTTCATCTTGCCATCTAGAAACTATTTTTAGATATGAGGATATATTAAAAATAGTGTAGTGAGAAGGGCTGTGCCGTGCGCAGAAGCTCATTATAAAAATATTGTGTCTGTTACAGCACATGATAGCTATCTCTGACAAAACCTTAAATCTTTGCTGTTAATGTGAATAATGGCCACTCACTGTTGATATGTTGTTATTTAAACTGTACTTAAAAGCACATGTATCTGTCATGCAAAACAACTCGGACCATCACCTCCTCTGCTAGGTTTGTGGGTGTTTTAAACCCTGTAGCCAGTTTAATGACCCCTTAACATAAACCAATGTATAGCCAGTGTACTGAAGTAATATTTGTCAACCTTGTACCCACAACCATGTAGCATGAACGTTGTCAAGGAAACAACTAACTTCTCCTCTTTCTGGATGAGAATGCCTTTGGTCTACAAACAACAAGAAACACAAAATGGCTGCCGTGTTTTGGAGGGGTAAAGTCTGCACCTGTAGTTTTCAACCCTGGAGAGCCGTTGGCTTTTTTTTCTTTTCTTTTTTTCTTGATACGCAGGTCTCTGTGTGTCCAGTAGCATAATCCATTGTTTATAAAAAAGCTGTGGCCTAATGTGGTATGGGCCTGCTTGCAGATTGAATAGTATTGATCAGTTCTAAAGGACATGCAGTTGGCCCCTGCAGGATTACTACAGCTCCCCTCCAGTGGCTGGTGTGTGGAGGTTGGGTTTACTGACACATTGGATTGTAGCACAGGAGTGGAGTTGTTAGTGCTAAAACAAAACTGTCTATTTCACGCTTGGCTAGAGATGTCATGTCACTTGTCTGTCAAGGTCATGCAGTTGGTTACTAGTTCCGCATAGCTTAAAATAGTCCGCTTCAATTTCAAATTGGAAACTCTCAACATGGAAACTGGAAGAAATGGCCATCTTTTACCAAAGCCTGCGTTCAGAGACACCATTGGTTTTGAGTTTTTTCCGTAGCCACATTTGTACAAATGGTCATCAGCTATTGCTGTATGATTTCATCATACAAGCTGTTAAAGAATATAATGAAAAAGGCTATTGAAAATGTGAATTGAATTCCCTAACAAGTATTTTGAAAAAGTTTTGGGAATTACAGGAAATTAGACAAGATAAAGATTACCCACTCTTTTTTTCTGACGAGATTGATATTTTATCAATAAAAACATGCCTTTGATTTGGTTTCATGCAATAGAAAATAGCACTGTATCTTATTATATTCTATTGATTCCAAACCAAGTTACATTCTCTCTATAATATAATCCACTTGGATTGGATTACATCATTGTATTTTAGAGGGAGGTTATTGGACAGTGGTGTGGGTTTAAATTCTAACTGTTTTGTAGTTCTACAGTTTCATGTGACTGTCGAGGCCAGATTATTGAAAGCCTCTGTAACCGAATGTATCCCTCTGTACTCCAACCGTTTTCTTTTATTGATTTTAGTTGTGTAGGCAGTCTAGCCTGCAGAGGCTGTTTGTTTTTTTTTAAACCGTGGGCTATAGGAAATGGACCACAGGCTTTCTTTCATTGGCTCACCACATGTACCAGCATGTTTTTTGTGATACAGGGTGCCAATGTTCTTGGGTTCTGGGCTGGAAAACTGTCAAAACTTTGGGTGTAGGCAAGGGGTGGTATTGATTATATTATTGTTGCCCTAGTCTGCGAGGATGCAAAGTAAATGTTGCATCAAAACTTTCCACTGAGAGTCACCGTCTCTGCCAACCTGGTTTACCCGGCTTTGACTTTGGCAACTGTGCCAGGCTGGCCAAGGGCTTGCCTCAACTGGCTCACCACTCAAACTCGCAGGCTGTGTAAAGGGTTTGGAACAAACCCATCCACATGATGCACACAGTGCTTAGTTACACAAGACATCGTCTAACGAAAGCCTCAAACAATGCTATTGCACAAGAACAGTAACGCAAACGGATAGAATTGCATGCTTAATACACACCTGCAGTGCACACATACACACTTAAATGCAGACAGAAACGCACAGGTAATAGGTAAACGAAGTCTGAGCAGGTTACACATTATGCACAAATTGCGCGTTCAGTTAGGAGCGAATATAGAAGCAACACCGCAAAATGTCATCTTAATATGGTAGAAATCCTTTTTTGTGTATTTATTTAATTTATTTATTTTTTCTTTCTGCCATGTTTGACAGCATGTGTTTGATTCTGTTGTGGGTGTTTTCTATGCAGAACTGATCTACTCCCATTATCTATGTCTGAGGTGCCTACATTAATGCATCATAATGATAATATTGGTGGTTGATGAATTATGATGTGTGTGTGTGTGTGTGTGTGTCTGTGTGTGTGTGTGTGTGTGTGTGTGTGTG
>JAOEHI010019866.1:0-28132 GCA_025447815.1 Percopsis transmontana | reverse complement strand
ATCAATCAGTGGTCCGTCAACCACGACCCTCTGACTTGGAAGGACCCACACATCTTTGACCCTTCACGCTTCCTAGACGAGGATGGTTCCATAAACAAGGATCTCACCAACAGTGTCATGATCTTCTCTGCAGGGAAGAGACGATGTATTGGAGACCAGATTGCCAAAGTAGAGGTTTTTCTGTTCTTTGCCATTCTTATTCACCAGTGTGACTTTGAGAGTAATCCCAACCAGGACCTGTCTTTAAACAGCTCCTATGGTTTAACACTGAAACCGTTAAACTACAAGATCTCTGCCAAACTGAGAGAATAATTATTTAATGGTACGTCAAAGTGCCTGCAAGTTGTGATTCTTTTTATTTCTTTGTTTAAAACAATGAATTCTGCTACAAAAGTTGAAGAACAACAGCAATTGACTGCACTATAAGGTATGTTATAGATAGTATATATACTGTATATATATACACACTGTATATTCAGCTAAGATCTTTAACTGAAGCATGTCCCTGCATTTTCTGACACAGAAGAATATACTCTGTATGTAGTGGAACTGTGAAAACATGTAGACTGTTACATAAGAATTATAATATTCTATTGTCAGCTTTGATGTGGCAGCCCAAAACCACAGTTCACAATAACCCTTAAGTATGTATCATCATTTTTATGAGGGTATTATCTTTAGCCACCTCAAATTGGTAAATAAACTGGTGGCCAGGAATTTATTTCAGTGTAACCACTTGTTTTTCTCTTTGATATTTTGTTCTTAGAGTACTCATTAGAACAATTATTCATTACACCACTTGCATGAATTGCATTATATAATTGTGTAATTTTATATATGTGATTTTGTTTTGTATAAAATTAATTTCAAATGAATGTGCTTTTAATTAAATTAAAACATCTATTAATGTACTCTAAACCCTTAAAAGTACACTCCTAATATCTTTATAGCAAAACCAACCCCATATTTCTCCCCCTGTTCACTGTTTATGTTCTGCAACACAACTATACATGAACTGGTAGGGGATGTAGGGGAAGGGGTAGAGAACGGCGTGACCTTTGGTGCTCTGTAGAGGGAGGAGTAGAGAGGACTCAGGTGTGTGCGGAGCATGTGCTGTCGGATTTTCAAACCCAACCAATGTTTTTGTAACACTGGTTTCATCACAAGGGCCATTCCATCCACAAATGTACTTTAAGTAGCCATTTAC
Source organism: Percopsis transmontana (assembly GCA_025447815.1). Taxonomy (NCBI): domain Eukaryota; kingdom Metazoa; phylum Chordata; class Actinopteri; order Percopsiformes; family Percopsidae; genus Percopsis; species Percopsis transmontana. Next base: position 26,925 of record JAOEHI010019866.1, on the reverse strand, counting down.
TTCAAGTAACATGTATTTATTAATATGTTTATGTAATTAAATGTACATAAATTTCATTTATGTAAGTATTATCCTGCTTGATGAGTGTACTGTGTAATACTGTATGTACCAAAGTGATAATTTGAGGGCTTTTATGTCAAATAAACAGTTCATAGTCATTTTTGGCTGTATCTGTGGGACGTTTCAGTCACATGGCCATATAGGAGGGGTAATAATAAATGGTGATATTTGGTCTGGGTTTTGTTTTGAAAGAGTAATATGTACTTTTGACTGCCTTGTCATCGGTTTCTCAACACACATGCACAAAGGTTAAGCTCACTTATTTAATCTCCAATTACTTCAGTAGAAACATACAGTAAAATATTGAAATATATAATAATAACAATAATGAAATAATTACATTAGGCCTTGGCCTGGTTATTAGTCCACAGTCTGTGTCCTTAATGACCATGTTGGCTTCTCACATGCTGTTTCTCTGAGAAACGCCACCAAGCCAAAAACATGCAATGACCGATGCTGATAACATTTTCCATTCGTATCCCAGAGTGGAAAAACCCACATCCGTGACGCCACTGGGTGATTGTCACTGACTGAAGCATTAGTTTAGGTTACCATTTGATCTTTCCCTTCACACCCACTTGCCCATGGGTCCCGTATCGACCGTGTCTGAGCGTTCCTGTGCTGCTTCAGCTCGAAGCATTCAGTACCTGCCTGCATGGCTATGTGGGTGAGCTCAGAGGAAGGTTTCTTTTCACACATTTAATGCAGAGCAGGACTGGAGACGCTCTGTAGCCTTCCAGTGTCTCTCCGCTCTGACGCAGAGCGGTTGGGGATGGATCCAGCCACCCTCTCTCCCCAGCACCACCAAGAAATCTCCCCACTGAAAGACTCCCTTTCACCTCAGTCTTCCCTCTGCGTAACCCCGAGGCCCTCATCCTGCCAAGTTTTATTTCAGACTTTCTAAAACTCGCAGCTCTTCACGTTTTGCACGTACACACTGTCACTGAGTGACCTTCCACATTATTCTCCCGCCTGCCTCTCTCTGCTACCACCACGCACCCGCTCAGCGCTGTGTCAAAGCCACTCTTCTGCGCCAGGACGCTGACAGTCAGCGCACAATCTCTGTTTGTTGAAAGCTGTAACCATAGTAAAAACTGCAATAGGGGAGGCAGACAAATGTAAGTACTCCGTAGAAGAAAAAAAGAACAACAGTTTCCCTGTGCAGTGCCATCTGTTTAGGTACAGCGGAACATTGTGTCTGGAAACGGCCTGCTGTTTTCATTCAGCCAGCCTTTCCTATAACACTACCCTGAACACCACAAGAGTGACCACAGCTACACTTTAAATCAAAGCTAACAGACAAATAGCATGACTGTTACTTAGTGTGTTCTCCATAACCTACCCAAAACCACATACAGCAGATATGTAGTAGTAGTAGTGGATCATCAGTTTTTTATATATATTTAAACTAAGCATGCCAGCAAAAGCCATGGTTTGAGTAGCACACGAGAATACATTTAGTGTTGCAGGAAAGGACAATTAAAGGCCAATTGAACTTATCTATGAATCAAATTTTTCCCAAAGAAGGCAAATAAGACAAGTTGTTCAAGGGGCACAGCCACAAGTTTCATAGAAGGTTCATATAAAAACATTTAAATAAAAACTAAGTTCAGCCTGTTGATCTGACTTTGACTGTTGGACACAAAAAGGAAAATGTGTAAGTGTCGCTACCCCTTCCCAGTCGAGCTCACCGGTGTATTAAACCTCTGGGCCATCGACCGTCCATACATCCGACGCACCCCAGCTGCCACACACCTGTTCCCATTCCCCTCATCAACCCTCCTTTAGTGGCTATGTAAGTGGGAGGGTGGATGAGGGGAGTTGTCAGTGATTGAGTTATCATTTGCATGCAGCGACGCTGTCAGTTGTTTTCCTGACTACGCTTATTAAACGCTATTAAAAAGGATGCTTCGAGTGTATTAACTGCTATTCCGTTTCTTTACGTCTCCTCCTTCTTCTGTACCTGCACTCAGTCATCGACACTCATTACAGACAGCTTCTCTGTCAATTCAGCGGATCTCTTTCTTTAACAGATCAGCCATGTTTAAAATGTCAGTCAGTCATGATGAGTCATAATTAGCATTCTAATTCAATGTTATACATTAAGGCATTTCTCTGTTATGTTCCACTGGTGAGCCCAAAAAATATATTTCCCTTTGTTTCAGAGTATATAATTAAGTTGTTTTGCCACTTTCATGTTTGAGAATGCAGTGTTCATCACAGTACCTATTCATAAAATAAAATAAAACAGAGAATCTCAATGTTTGGGTTTGAAATTTTACATCAGGCAAGCCCTTAATAAATATGTGTGGCAACCCTTTTTAGTAAACAATTACCCAATTCATTATTATTGGGTGGAACAGAGCATGTTTCATCCATACTGGGATTGTGTTTTGGAACGGTGGCAAGGCGGGTCATTTGTTGTCAAATTACAGAACGGTTTGTTCCATTTACCACGTCTTTCCACATAACAAACAATTATTTTCAGGAAACAGAGGAGGAAGTGATCTATGTTGGTCATTTTGATGAATGTCACGCTGTGTCACTTTCTGACACTTACTGGCACATATAACTAAGGCAGTATTTTTGGTGGGTAGCTGTAGGAATTAGTCCTGGGTCTGTTTTCAGACATTCAGGTACACTTTGATGTAACTTTCTCTACTGTTGTCAGACGTTGTCATAAAGAGCCTTGGTTGCGTCAGGATTTACAGCAGACATCAAACATATTCTTGTGTGCACTGAGGTAAATAATCTTTGATTACCTACAGACCCCAGTGGGAACAATCGCATTCCTCAGTGACCGAATGCATTTTACCCATAATGCAGGTTTACGCCAAAGAAACACAATATCTGCTCTGCTATAGGCCAAACGTGGAAAGCAAATTAGGATACTGAGGAATAAAGATGGAACAGGGCGCATTGCTAATGTTGCGGTGCTTCCCTATTGGTCAGACACCCTGAGGAGCTCATATACCCTCTATGCTGTCCATAACAGCAGGCACGGCGCCAACATTTCAATCTTGGCTGGGCCTTTTATTCATTTCATTACAAAAGTTAATAGTCTACTGTCGGTCTTCCTTTGAGGATTTCCAACTGGCTCGCTGAAACAGAATTGACTGATATCATGCTGTGGAAGGCGACAAGTGCATCTGGGTGATTATAACACTTTTTAAATATTTAAAAGGATATTTAAGAGGATTCTGACAACTCCGTTCTAACTCTTTTAAGATATTTGAAAATCGATGCCTTTTATAGCAAGAGATTGGCCTAATTTAATTAATTTAGTAAAATTCCATGCCGTTTTTCAGTCTTTATTGCGTATTTATATGTTAATATGTTTATATGATTCGCTCTGTGTATTTTTTCAAGTTAACAAGATAATTGGAAAGGCCTTGCAGTTAGTTATCAGGAGATAACAGAAATTAAAACACAAGTAAATTCTTGCTGATTGGCCTACAGGAACATTTTGTAAAGATACAAATACACACTAGAATATATGGTGTATTAATAACAACCAATTACTAGCAGGGAAATACAGGAAAATACACGAAAAAAAGACTAGTTGGACAAATTGTACACACACGCACTCTCTCTCTTCACATTGTGCTGTGTTGGAAGAGATGATAATCTAGCCTTGCCACATATCTTTGGCTCACAAAGAGAAACATTATATCTGTGTATGCTTTTAAATACCTAACCCTGTGTCTTGCGCTCTATACACACACAGAGAGGGAAAGAATAGTGTGAGACATGTGGGGGTGAGCCATGCCCAGCCATGTTCTCTTGGCAGGAGAAGCCTCATTTAACATGGATGGATGCATGCATGACAGATTCTCATACAATTAGGCCAGAACACACTGGCCTATTACCATGGTGACACAAAGCCCAGTTGTCAAAGGAAAGGCCACGTGTAACTCCTTGGTAAGCATGGCAAAACATAACAACAACATAAACACTCAGGGATTAGGTTAACATCTTTGAACTGAAGGGAAATAATTAGGCCATTACAGTGGTGCCTGTCCAACTGAGTGTGCCACGTTGCTATTAAAGCAGCTGTCTTGGAACGTTTTTAAAAAATGTAAACCTTTTTTTCACTAGTGATGTTTAATTACACTCAGAAAGTTAAAGAACATATACTGTATATTATCATCACTTCACATTTGAAAAGCAGAGCATACACTTACAATAACACATCTTTCACGATGAATTCTATATTTTAAACTGAAGAGCACGCCTGTGCCAGCCCCAGTGTCTGGCATGCAGGCAGTAGTACATGGGTCAGATCCAGCGTGGCCATCGGAATCCATGTGGAATATATAATGTTTTATAATTGTTGGTGGAAAAAAATGAAAGAATGAAAGTATTTCAGATCCAGCGTTTCAGAGAACTCTGCGAGACAGAATTACTTGTAAACTGTCACTTTGGATGAAAAATGCAGGGGGAGGTTTGAGACTGCATGGTGTGTGAGAGTACATAAAATTAACGCCTCAGAGCTTTGTGGCATCTCTATTTAAAGTCCTAGTTGATGGCTAACAAATATGTTGTTACCATGTCTCCAACGCAAATATGTCACGTTATCCCCAATGCCAACGCCTCTCCTCCCTGCAATCCCACTTCAAGCCCTCCTCTTCGTCATGCCTAAAGCCAGACCAAAACAATTCAGAAATAATCTATTTGTGCTCGCAGGGATTCATTTTCAGTTGTTTTTCAGTTCCTTTTGTAGTGGGCTCTGATTGCCTGTCAAGAGTTTCATGCTCACTGACAGAATTAACATTTAACTTTTGCGAAGGCTGACCATTCTGAAAATACTTTTCTTTGTTAAAAACTCTAAACCTATAGGCTTATTGACGGCGATACCCCTGGATCATATCCCCATAAAGGAGAGTTCTTGTGTACTACTATATAGAGCTTTTATGAAGTGAGTTCACATCTATAAGAATACAAAAAATAAACATTCGGTACATCTCATGCAATGGAAAAAAAGCAACAGTGCACATATCTTACTAAAAATCTTCTTTTTAGTAAGCAATGGGAATTTCAAATTTTCTTCACACCCAAGAAATCGGAAATTTTCTATCTCGGTTTTAGCTTTTGCTGCGTGTTTGTACTTGTACGAACAGAAACACCCCTGGTAAATGATTTAAATTTCAGTATCAGTGAATTGGATGACAACAGCAAATGATGATCTATGTCAAGTCGGCAGAAACTGCTAGCCTACCTGGAGTTCCTCTTCTATTACAAGCAGACAGAGCCACACACATACATGTACGCCCACACTGGGACAGTGTGCCCAATGCTATATTAAACACTCATATACATGACAGCACGCTCAGGGCCTGTGGGAGGCCTGTACTTTAGAGTGGCATGCAGCAGGCCGAGTCAACACGCAATGTTTTGTTCGTGACTTTTCTGTGTATAATTGGCCTGACTAAATCTTGACTGAAACCATTCTTTTATTGTATACGAATCAGTTACAGTCTCACATGGGCTTCACAAAATCCCATTCCACACTTAAAATCAACAACTTCCCTTAATCTTAATTTCCAATTAGAAAAATAGATGAAGCCTCACGTCTGCTACAGTAGGTGTCACCAATAGAGGATGAAAGAGAAATATATCACTGAAATTGAGAGCACAGCAAACACGAGGCTCGCTGGATGCTGTAGTGCTTCATGCATTACAGACAATACATTTAGTAAATACAACATCAAAGTGGGGACTTAAATAGAGGTCAAGTAGGATTTTATTTGAGATTTGAGCCACCTTGAGACACATTGAGGTCCCGGAAGACTGACTTGGCTTGGGCAGCGGTGCGGATCATAAAGGATAACATCATCGGGATGAACAGTATGGAGGACCGAAGCTGCCAAAATCAAAAATAAATGCATAAATAAATGACTATACATTTCATTATTACAGTATTCCATTAATACACGGTTCTGAAAACATCGTTTACTCAACCTGCCAGCATTACAGATCTTGTAATGCGGCACTAAGAGCCCATGCACCATACGGGGAATGAATACGGGGGGCAGGATAGTCTAGTGGCCTAGGTGTTGGACTCCCAGCCAGAATGTCGTGGGTTCAAGCCCCAGATTTGGCCCACCTGTAAGCATCCTTTAGCCTTTAGCAAGATGCCTAACCCCTATCTGCACCATGTAATTGTATGTCACTTTGAATAAAACCGTCTGCTAAATTACCTAATTGTAATTGAATCAGCTGCTAAGGGGACGGTGGCACAAGAAGCTGACTGTGTTCACATTGTCACAATATTTTCCACATTTGTGAGGGAATGTATAACAGCAAAATTATGCTAGTGCTTTAGCTTCCGCTCACACTAAAGCACAATACTATATACAGTAACTAATACTATTATTAATAATAGCATAGAGGATACTAAGGGTGCTTTCATGGCTGTTTGGTCAGCTTAGCCCACACCAGAGTTTGGTTATTTGTTACATTCTATCTTTTTCAGTTTAGGCCACTTGGATTGATTCAGTGTGCACCAATATGTAAAATAAGTGGTTTATGTGGACACGTGATGATTTGTTGGAGGATTCCAGTTGTCAGTCATTTGTTCGGCTACAGGAAACTCGATGGGCAATCACAAATCGTGCCGCTATTTCATGTCTTTCATCTGGCATGCATTACCAGCAGCTTATTGCTTGTGCACGAGACATTGGATCTAAACAGGCATATTGTATAGTTAGCCCTCTGATGAGATCAGAACTGTGGCTGTAGATTTGCACAGATGGTTTGTCATAAATATAATGATGCTTTATTCCGTGCATTTTCCTCATGTTTGTAATGATCATGGTTTCCCATACGCTTGTTTGGTGCCCACTAAATGAAGTGTAGTAGACGTGAAAACACCCAAAGTAAGACACTCATGGAGAGGCAGGGAGAGAGGTTTGAATCCTTGTTGCTTTGACTGACACATCTTACAGGCTTCAAGGGAGGAGCTAAATTACAATCCGACGTTAAAAAGTGAGACCCCAACAAAGGCTGTGGCCTAGATGTGACCTGGATAGAACCTAACTATACAAATGTAGCTTTACTCAAAGAGGGTAAAATACATTTGGGAAGGCCCACATGTCACTGATTATGCTGCTGTCCCTATTCGCATGTTTTCCTTTGAGAAAGTTGTGTTTGCTAACATTGGTTATGGCAATTCGAAACCTTTAAAGAGGTCAGATGCTTTTCTTGTTTATAGAACAAATCCCTCAAAAAATAAAGTAAATATTTTCAAGAATTAAAACTGCTCAGATCACTTACAAAATCTGCAAGGCAATCTTTCAGTAGCAACTGGGGATTGCATAATGGTCTGGGTTTGGCCAGAAGGAGTTAACGCATCTGCAGTGCAAGTCTCTGACTTAGGGATATGGCTGCTCTCACGCTGAACGACAGGGCGGCCTTCAAATAGAATTACTTTTTCGTGCAAATTGCCCCCCTTCACCTAAGCTCTTAACCACTAAAACACACACTGAAAATATCCGATGCTGACCAGGTTAGATTGTGATAAATGACTTCATTCAGTGTCTCAATAACACGATGGAGGATTAATCATGAGCTTTCCTCTCATTACTCCGGTGGTCCCTCGATGTGAACTAGTCATAGGAAAAGGAATAGTATATGAAAATAAAGTAAAGTATCTGGTGACCCGACACCCAGGAATATTCTATAAGGGAGTCGAAAAAATCTCCTTGGCTAACGGTGGAAAACCATTTGAATGGAAACGTATGATCAAAACAATTTCACCATGTTTCCGCTTCTATAAGTAGCGCGTGACCCTGCATCACATGTCGGAAAGGAAAGTAGCGTACAGTATTACAAACCCTGTGGACTACAAAGACGACCCATTGAGACTCAGGCTCAGGACATGGCTGGGTCTGTGTTGGGAAATACGCACTAATCACCCAGGAGGTGCAGTTCATGTCTTACATAAGAGGAAGGGATAGTGCGCATTTACTGACCAACTGGGAGTGGAGAAACAACGGGTTCCTCCCTAAAACATAGACCCCGGACGAAAGCCTGTGCACGTCTTCTCCGTCCAAACACACGCCCCGGATTTGCATTCAAACGCTATAAAAATTCTGTTCTCTTAACCAAGGGTTTTCATGGTGATCGAAACTCAAAATGCTAATTATAATGCAATGATGATCAAATCATGTAAAGATGCTAGATCTTACACACTAGCTGTTTAATTGTTCTAGTGGTGATTTGGAGAAGTGCCAGATCTGTGTTGTGTGTCACATACATGTGTTGGTGCCACGCGGGGGCCTGTTCACCAGCAGAAAGCGTGGGAGCATCCAGTTCTGTCTCACGGACCATCAGCAGTCGCAGCAGTGCCGGGCAGCGGAGACAGGAGTCAGGGTGTCTGCTTCCATTCTCCCAGCTAGGATCACATCGCAGCGGAGAACCCATTAAGGGAGGCCTGGACTTTGGCTGACTCCCTAGCAGTACAGCAATCCCCCCCCCCCCTTTCCCCTCCATCATACCCTCACCCCTCTTCGCTTTTTCTCCGCTGCCTCCGCCCGCCCGCGCGCACTCCCAACCCCCTGCTAGCTGAGCAGCTAGGAGGCAAGACGTATGGGCTTAGATCTCTGCAGCCCACCACCTCCAAGGTAGCTCTGCTCTGCCAGTAAAAATACCATGTTTTTGCCTTTTCTCTCTCTCTCCTCTCATCCCCCCTCGGCAACGCACAGAGAGTTGCCAAAAGCTGCTGCCAACAGCTACAGTTTTCTCTTCCCCCTCTGGTTCAGAAAGACATTTACTTTGCCCGAGAATACTTTATGTGGATGGGGGCCTGCCAGTTTGACAGGATGTGTGTGTTCTTTGAGATAGGTTACTGTGTACACACTAGAGCCGACCGCTTGTTGCATTTATTATTGTTACTTTGGAAATTGGGAATTACATGGGCTGTAGAAAATCCGAGCTCGTCCGCAGGTTTGAAAACAGAATGGACCAGTCTAAAATTACAATTTACAATTAGGTCCTTAGCAGACGCTTTTATCCATCTCGAAACGTATTGGCCATTACACATAGCCAGGATCAAGAACATAGTAAAAAAACAAAACAAATGCATATTGGTGTGAAGGCACACATTAAAACTGCATTTTGCTTTGCATTAAGCATGCTAAAAGATGTGTGCAAACCCACCCAAACCTTCATCGCATCTTTATTTCCTACCTCCAACATTTAGGCTAATGACATGCAATCATTTACACCCATGCTTGGTTTGTCTCTGGAGCTGTGAGGGAACCAGTTATGTGAATCATATATGGTGGAGAAAAACGGTTGCCCTGCCAGAGGTTTATCGCTCTAGCCTTTAATCTTTACATGAGCCTAACCACCGATCCTAACCTATCATTAGTTAAACATCGTGTCTTTTAAGGGCTGCAAATTTTACAGACTTTTCTATCCAGTGAGTCATTTTCCTATTAAAGAAGTAAAAGTAGGCTACTTACCAGCCTGGCAGGTTCCAACACCCTAATATAAACTCAATTAGTAGGCTATGCACTAGCACGTGCGTTAGTCATATTTGGGCTGTCTTTGTGTGCTTGTGGTACTTTGCCAAAACTGAAGTGGACTCACTTGAGTGTAGTGAAGCCTGGACATCCACTGACGCAATGGACGCACACAGCTGCATGTTTGGTGAACGCAAGGATCTCAGAGTGTGCGGGGACCGCTACCTCCCTCCAGCCGGAGCAGGCCAGCTGAGAAAACATGTCTCGCTACATACTGTGCTGTGCTCTGGGGAGACGCATTCCCAAAAACGGCGTGCTCGCATCACAAGGCTCCTATATGTTCTGACCTGGACACAAAGCTAACAGCACACCTCCTCCTGTGCCCCCCCGTACAGCCCTTAAGGGGGTCAGCTGTCACGATCGGCGCGCACAGGCCCGTGCGCGCTCCGTGTCTCCCTTCTTCGCTGCGCACCTGTGGGGGATTACAGGTACGCCTCCTTAGCTTTAATTTCGGACACTATTGGTTATTGTCTTACTGTTCTTAGCAGTAACTGTACTTTGTGTGTCTTTATTTGGGCATAAAACTATACGCTTCAATACGTACACTGTTCATTCGGTTGTCTTCTTGTTCTCTTTGGCTCGCGCCTACACTCAACCCCAGACAACGTATGGCTTACATCAGCAGACAGTAGATATTAGCTCATCACACGACAAACACATGCGATGGGTAATGTAATGGTACTGTATGTGTTACTCTAGTTTGCAGAATTAAATTAATGTAGTGTTTATCTATTTACACTTTTAAATATACTCTAATTATTGCAATAGCCAACGTACTACCTAGAGACAAAGATTGGCTTTGCAGACACATTAACAGTTGCTGAGGACTTAATGTTGAGGTAAGGAAGTTACACCATCTCCGGTTTTATCAGTTAAGGACTATACAACAACTATAAGGACTGTGCCGAAGTGATTCATAATTAAGTTAATTCCAGTGTAACTCTGATGTGATAGGTTAATGTGGAGGACAACATTTGGAAAATCATGCTATGGCCCTACAGCGTGAGCTGCCACCACAGTGGAGGCTTGGTGACGTGCTGGTCTGGGCGCAAGGCGCAAGCTAGCATCAGCACTGGCAGCCTTTCATATGGGTTTCCATGGTGACTGCTTTCATCCTCTAGGATGGATTTTTAAGTTGTGGTAACTCATGCATGGCAATGTCCCTATTAATAAAGCAAACCATGATCACTCAATGATTTGAATAGCACGACACTGATGCTGACCATATGCTGAGACCATATTAAAAGCCAGATATATGAGCCCCATTTAGCATCTGCGGAAGATCCTGCAAAGTTTCTGAAAGCAGCGTTTTCCACCACCATGACTAACATGGAGAACAGATGATCACTGAATTGATTATGTTAGGGAGCTTAGGGAGCAGCAAAATACTGTAAATATTCAAGGTTCCTAGACAAGCAGAAGCAGAAGAGAGAGATAACTTACTGTCTCAATCTTGATGCTTTGCCTACAGGGACAGTAAGAACAATTTCAGCCTAAGCTTGAGTTCATCTGTACACCCTTTTAGTTCATTAAGATTATAGCCAGCCAAATGTCAACTGTTCACAGATGGTGACCGTGAACAACATAACACATCAGGATCAAATGGTGCTGGATAAAGCCCGATCAACGGAGAATACAGTTGGACAATGTGTGAGGGAGAGAAAGCTCATTTTTTGTGACTCTCATAGAGAATTGAATAGGGAGCCAGGACAAAGATTAGTTTCTCATTTCCAGGAATTATAGGCTATACTGTATATACTGTTTGACTGAAAACAAGACAGACATTTGTTTAGCATATATAGTGTTAATTTGTCATAGTGCTAATTATAAGTAAGCAGGCCTTATTTCTAGCTGTGCCAACTACAACACAACTGGGAAACACTATCTTCACATCGAGGAAATGACCCAGCTGGATTGATGGGACTTTATAAAAAGCCAAGGACATTTATCACTGAAGGTGGTAATAGCTAAACACATGCCAATACACAACCATGTACAGCCAAAGCCACTAACTGACTAGGCAGGGACTTGCAGTGTAGGCCAGGGGAGAAACTTGAACTGGGAAAAGGCAAAAGGGAAGGAAAAATCTTGGGGCATATTCTAAAAATTGGCAAATCCCGATCTTGGTAATGTACTGTAGGAATGGTGGACCAAAGAAACATGTAGCGTTTTCGAAAGAGGCTGGCTGTCAGGTCAATTGCTTTGAAAATTCCTGGAGGCTTTAGCTGGCAAACTAATGTTTGGATTGAACTACAGCGGCACTTGGATAGTTCACTAGCACACTAGCGCAACAGAACACTGCAGATGCCATATGATGTGGTCCCACAGTTGTTGATCAAAAAGTATACATTTGGCGGAATATCAAAACAGAACCATATATGTATTCCCTGACGAAATGACATCATCTAACTGCTAGCAACTACAGGTTTACTTCTGACATCTCTTTCAGCTTTGTGGTAGGAGGTAAACAGATAAAGCCTTTCATGTGCCATATTCTCTCACTGGCTTGTTTCTGAGCCGGCTGCCAGAGGTCTAGATGCACTGGGGTGGTACGGGGAGGAAGCGGGGGATCGCAAACTAGAGGGCTTCAGGGGAACATAGGAACATGGATGGAGGAAAATAGCCGCCCCAAATGACCAAGACAAGTGTGGGGGGTTGAGGCGGGTACAGTGATCTGGGCTGGCGGCCAAGCCAAACAGACCCGGCCAGGCCAGTTGGAGTTCACGTGAAGTAGTAGATGGAGGGTGGAGGGGACAGAGCGAGACAAGCGGCCATTACAGCAAGGAGCTAGGTCTGAGGGGCCAGGAGACTGACATGGAGCCACCTGTTCAGCCGAGCCTAACGAACAAGGGAACACACATGCACGCACTTAGAGCCACACTCCTGTGCACTCTCACACACATACACACATGTACACACACCCAGCGACCTCCCGGGTGCAGTGTTCTGTACAGCGGTATGTACTGCCAAGTCACACAGCTTGAGCAGCAGGGAGGTCCAGAAACCCAGGGGGAGATGGTACGTGACAGAGAGCAGGCAGCGTGTGTGTGTGTGTGTGTGTGTGTGTGTGTGTGAGTGTGACTGTGCGCGTGTAAGATTGGAGGTGGCCAGGTGGATATTTCGTGAATGTTATCTGGAAGACACACTGTATATGTCTGTGCCTGTTTGCATGCCTGTGTGCATTTAGGAATATAAGCCCAGGTTTGTTTGCATAGAAGGGAAAGGCAACGATTGCAACTAACAAAAGCGCAGAACATCTGAAATCCATGTTTATTTTGATCAATTCATTTAATTCAAGCCCATGAACTTGCGGCGCCTTAAAGTAGCTTAACTTAATGTAAAGCACAACCAGAGGCACACAATTGAACTTCTCTTTGTCTGTTTCCTTCTCTCGGCCCTGTGTTGTGCTGTATGCTCATATGCTGTATATGCCATTCAGTTAAGCTTGACGAACACACAGAAGCACCAGGGTGCGGGGACAGGAGAGAAGAGGGCAAGCTCTGCAACAAAAGGTCCCGTGCTCCAAAGGCAGAATGGGATTTTCTCACCGTATCTTGGAGGAAATGATTCATTAGGCTGTAACCCACTTGGGACGGCTGTTACCCAGAATAAGAAGCAGGCACGCACCTCCCCAGGCTGGTGGCAGACGGGGAGGGGGGTGCACACACCGTGACCAGCACTGGGGTGGGAAGGAGATGTGAAGCGAATGTCAGGAAAGAAGAAGAAAATTGTGGAAAGGAAGTGGATACAAGTGGAGGAACTGAGGGAACAGCACGGAGAAGAGAAGGTTGGGGTAAGGGTTGGAGGCTAGCGGGCGATGAAGGAAATGAGGTGCTGGCGGTGAGGTGGTAGATGAGTCTTGTGGCTTTGAGTCAACAGCACAGAAACTCCCAGACAAGTTGCTTTCTTTCCCGGAACACCACAGGGGCTCTCAGCACTAAGGAGAGTAATGCTCTGCGCTAATGTTTCTGAGGTCATCTATTAAGTGTGCATACACAGAGCTCTATGAACCTAGTATATAACATAACAGCAGATACTGTAGGCATGTAGGAGGACAGCACAGAGCTCTTCTTCGTCCATTGGTTTATCATACTGTATCTGGGGAAACTGCAGTTCAATGTAACCTACAGTAGTGATGTATGGCTTGATCTAACATTGACTGTAATGGGAAAACGCTTTGTATACATTTGATGATAATACAATTTATATGCTGCAATATTAGCAACATAGAATTTGTTACTGGGCCTAATTGTTCTGCTTTTTGATATGGTTTTAGAATTAGACTAAGCAAAAAGTGTATACATTAGCTTAATAAAGTACAAAGTACAAATAAGTACACACATGTAAAGAAGCAGTCCAAAGGCACTGTATGTTGAAACTGGCTAGCTTAAATGGCATGTGGAATGTAACACGGTTTAGACATAGAAGGAGTGTGATGTCTTAAAGAAAAAACTACCCCTTCCCAGAATAACAGACATGTGGGAGGGAATTTTAAGAAGAACACAGAGGAGGAGGACAAGCAGAGAGAGAAAAAGGAAGGCTCCGATATTTTTCTAGGCTTTTGTTACTCAACCTCCCACCTATTTCGCAGAACTAATGTGTGTTTGTGCATGTGGGTGGCTCTAGGCCGAGGCTGAACCAGAATGCACGCAATGGTATACTGTATCTGCTCAGTTGCGTGTGGAGCAGCGGGTGTCCCTGTCTCCTCCGCGACCTTGCGTCTCGGTTGAAGGTCATAAAATATTACGAATTAGATAAGTGTCAGTGAGCTATTGGTCTAGGAACACAGAATCCCTTCCAACCGCACTACATCTGTGAATGTGACTTATTGGCCTCGGCAGTGTATCATCTTGTAAAGCTATAAGAGCTCAGTGTGCGTTCCGTTGACTGACTATGCTAGCCATAACGTGGTGAGGGCAGTTTAAGATATCGGTTAAAGACAGAGATTGTGCTAAATGGTCACATTGCAGATGCATTCTCATCATGGAGTCAGACCAGATATGGTGATGTGTGTCATTTGCCACAAAACAATGAGACAATGTCGTTAGCCACCAGACAATGAATCACACTTAGCAATTGTAATTTATTGCCACCCCAAGCCCAAAGCGGTATTTTGCAGTAATTGTGCCGGACGCAGCGCGGTTAACATATACAGCACGGCATGTATTTACAGAATCGTCCCGCGTTAGTAATACACAGCGTATTGCTAAAATGTGCTCTTCATGTTATTTGTGCAGTTGGTGGTTTGGAGGCTTGAGGGCAGAGAGCACAGAGAGAGAAGCCCCTAAGACATGTGGATTTGATCAGAGCCAGTGGTCGTGACATCACTGTCACACAACGGACTCCCCTCTCATAGCCCTTAACACACTTTCCTCCCGGTGTTGTTAGAGAGCCACTAAAGTCGGTAGCCGAACTTTATGAAAATAATTGTGGCACAGAATATGACAAACAGTGTGTAGGATCGCTTTCCATCTGGAAATTCTATTCATAGAATGTTTTACTAAGAGGATATATAACAGACAGTAGGGGCTCTTCACTTCAACGGGCCAGTGATTTATTAATGGAAATTTAAGATGGGCCTTGAATGTGACCCTCCTCAACTGGCACGCACTTGCATAGTATATAGCTTTCCCAACAAACCACCGGTCTATCTTTAGAAACACAGGTAACCATGGAAACAAGTGATAGCACATGGGCTTGCCATAAGTAAATTTGTGCATTCTCTTTATTATTACACCAATGCACCCATTTGTGTTATGTGTACAAAAGCTTCTATTCATTCAAATTGGCATTAGCGTTATTAAAACAGCACATGAGCCAATATGACAAGCTGCCTCAGCAGTGCAGTCTGTAATATTCTACAGTAAAACAACATAACTTTTACAGTACAAGTGACAGGACCATTAGATCATTGTCTTTTTGTATCGTTATGTATTAAACACAGTCAAGCTGTCTGCTCTTTCCTGCCAGGCTTGTTGTGGTTGGATCTTTAAGAGCATCCATTTCATATCCCGAGATGATTTGAGAAATTGCCTCTGCCTGTCCTTAAAAATTAATGACAACCAAATGCTGGAAAGATATGAAGCCCTATCATTGATCTGACTCAATCCTCCTGGTATTCTGTATCTGTAGTGGCTCTAAAGAAGAAAGAAGGGCTTAAAGCCACATTTGGAATAAGATGTCACGTTGCTGTTTTCATCTCGTAAGATAAGATTGCCTGCGCTTTAGGTCGTACTAAAAAAATGTGTACTTGATTGGAAAGGTCTTACAACAGAATCCTAGACGTAACATTCTTCCACAAGTAGTTACAAAGTAAACATTTTATCTCACACTTAAAGAGGCAACACAGTATGATATGATAGCGGATAAAAAAAGAGGTTATGCATTGTATATCAAGGTGGAGCATACATTTAGCCTCACAGTAACACACATAAAGTGCTATGCCACATTACTGTTGTGTTTTTGAATATATACATACAGTATTTTTGCTACGTGCTATGTGTGTATCTCCTTCAGTAACAATGTATTGTAATGTATTAATTATTGTTGCATATACAGTAGAGTAGCTTAAAGCGAGTACTAAGGGCTTTTGGCCAATGGTTCCCTATACCTTTTTTGTCTTATCTAGGTACTGTATGAGGTATGTTGTGATAATAAATACACTAGAAATCAACTTCTCACAGACTTCATTGCCTATTCATACTTTTATCTTTACTATATTAACAATCTTTAGATACTTTAATTGAATCCACAATCTCTTCTTGTGGGCACCGAAAACTACTCATGATGTACCCTCTAGGGCAGTGTTTCTCAACTGGTGGGTCCCAACTCAAAGGTGGGTCGCGAGTTGGTGTGGAGTGGGTAGGTGTTTTCAACGGTGCATATTGACATTGTGGATTACTGCACAAATTGTATTGTGAAATAAAAGATGGTTCGGAAATTATTTTTGGGTCGTGACTTAATGACTAAGGACAAATGAGGGTCCTGAGGTTAGACCAGTTGAGAACTGGTCTAGGGTACATGTAGGGTTCCCTGTTTGAGAATCAGTGGTTTAGGTAGTGTGAGGTTTTTCATTGGCAGCACTCTTGACACTCAAGTAGTCAATGTCCAACTGAGACTGGACAACAACATTAGACTTCAAGGTACTAAAATAAATGTTTTCTGTCATAATCACTTAAACAACTTTTTTTTGTTAATTTATACACATCATACACGACATTAAACAAATGTTTGGCTTGCAATATAATATTATCATAAAGGGTTTTATGATCCGTTGAAACCCGATGTTCATTCTCCCTGGGAAGGGAAATAAAACGTAACAAATACGCTGGAAGTGTTGGCCATGCCAAGGGCTTTAAAAGGGGATAGTTTAGATTATAAAGAAGCCTATCTAACTGAGCCAAAACTAGTCATTTTCACAACATTCAAAATACTTTCAGAGCCGTTTCAGTGTTAAAGGAGCATTATGGATAATGTATGGCTCCTTAAAAACACTGTGTTTTAACTATATTTCCTCTCTTTGTGTGAGCATCCAGAGGCAACGCTGGGCTCACTAGTAGTCACTTCCATTTAATACAGAGCAGATCCATGGCCAGACTCACTCACAACAAAGCCAAGGATGTTGAAAAGCACAGAAGAACTAGACAGCATGGTTAATTTATCCACGCTGACCTTTAATAACCCCCTTTTAGGCTGATGTTGTGCTTCATATTAACTCATTTGATCACACAGCAGCGGATCATAGGGATGCACTTCTTGCATAACACAATGCCCGAAACACTGTTTTTAATCATCGAGACAAAATAGAGAGAGGAGAGGATAGGAGATGATAGGAGAAGAGAGGAGGAGAGCTGCTGGGTGGGATTTGGAATATATCAGCATAGGAAAGAGGTCACAGACCAAACTTTGTGCCCTTATTTCACAGACAGATGATGCACAAACACAGACATAAGGTGTACACATGTCAAGTCCTGTCTCCTCCATAGCGTCGCAAATAAAAAGCTATACTATCAAAAACAAATGTATGCTGTTCATTTACAGTAGCTTAATGGCACAGTAATTAATCTCAATGAAGAGGACATAAAACTATATGGTAAGTAAACTGAACACCCTATCCATCAACCCCCACACTTTAATTCTATCTGCTCAATGTTCATACATTATTCCACTAACTCATAGTAAATCATCATTTACACACTGCCGCCTATTGTAGAGTCCCTCCAGAACCCACTCCTTCTTATGATTTAGGTGTGATGCATGAGCAGTAAAACTGCTATCCCAGGTCTCCACCCGTTGATCTTCACAGGAAATAAATCCCACAGAAAAATATTTCATAGAAAGCTCCACGGTTTGTGTACCATTTACCACACTTTCTAAACTGTATGTTGAATGGATCGGTAGAGCATTCATAACATCAAACATTAACCAATAAGATAAAACACGATTATTTCTGTTTGGTATGGTACATGCCTATACAAAGTTCAATAGTAAAACAGATTGCCGAATTTCAGTCAGAATTTGGGTGTACATGATTTCTTTCTTTCTTTGTCTTTCAGTAGTGTTTTAACACAACACAAGAATCATTCTGTTCTGGACATGTATACCATCATATACTGTAAGAATAATTCTAGGCTATACCATGAAAGCATACGTGTACATGAATCTCCCTGCAGGGATCAATAAAGCATTCACTTGATCTGATCTTATAAATTGTTTTGCTGTGGGAGCATTATTGCCAGCTGTGAGTGGCCAGTGGCTAAACAAATTTAACGGAAGATTTAGCTCCCAGACCTATAGCTCTCATTGTTTTATCTTAAGAGCTCCAGATGCTATTGGTCTTTGATACACCAGTGCATGATTGTAGACACGTGCAGACCTCCACAGCTCTCCACAGCTCTCCAGGTGAAGGAGAAGACCTCATGGAAGGACTTCCTACGGTCCCAACGAGAGATGCGCTCCACTGTCACCTCAGGTCACAAATAAAGGGTGACCCTGGACGCCAATAATCAGCAGCAGATGAGCCAGTGCGGGAAGTCACTGTGGGAGCAGAGGAAGTTGCAGGGTTAGGATATGTTTGGATTGAGTGTTTTTAGTAGAAAGGGGAGGGGGTTCTTTGCTTTATGTAGGGCAACAGCGACAGCCCTGCTGCTTTCCTGTTTTCTTTCCTTAGATAGGTCTCAGGTCATCAGAGACAGATAAAACACAGCACAAAACAGTCTGCAGGAACAGCTCTTTGCAATTCACACGAAAGATAATTTGAACCCAATACCCTATACCCTATTTATTGGCTTTAGAAATGCAATAGAAATGCAATGTTTTATTGAACCGAAACGCTAATTGCTCAGTCAACAAAAAGGTTGTTGTGGGGCAGTGTGTGTGTGTGTGTGTGTATATATATACATTTTATATTCATAATAAAAAATATTTTTTGTAGAGCATTTATGTTGCATAGAAAAAATGTGGTCAATCCTTCCAACTCCAAGCCAACAGAAGTGACGCTGGACACCAGTAGGGGGCAATGTTTTCAGCAATCCTTTAAGCACCTGTGGCCTTTGGAATAGAGGCACAATCAGATTATGGGCTCTGTCTTGTTTCAGAATGACCTACATGTCAGTCAGGGCAGCCCAGTCAATCCAAAACGGAATATGACCTGTAGTCTCAGTATAGCATGGAGTGTGTCACACTGAATTTATTTAAATAAACTATATTTAAATAATATATTTTCATGCTTTACATCGTCAGACTTGAGGGAGGGTGCTGTGTGTTGTGATGACTGTGGTGTAAGCCTTATCTGGGCAAGCTCTGGTTTGCTCAGACTACTATTTGCCGGCCATGGCAATATCAGGGCTCTGTTCAGCCCTCATATCACCCTCCCCATACTGTAGATCATAACACTAAGCTAAACTAAATGTTTGTCAATCCCCCTTTGGCATCAGAAGGACGTTACATTAATATTGCTGATTTTATCAGCGCTATTGTTGTTTGGGGTTGGGTTTTGTCTTTCATTTCCCCCCCGAGTCAGAAGACTAATCTAAATTTGTTATTGCTGCACTGAAGAGGAAATTAATAAATCTCTCAAAAGGAAATTTGAATTTCAGACTTACATTAAATGCACTATACAGTATATGCATCCACACAAAATGGGGTATGACATTGTGGAAACTATATTTCAACAGACAAAAAATATAAATGTGAGAAATTAGATGAGAAAGCAGTTGATCATCACATGAATTTGACAAATAGAAAAGAAAAAAAGAAAAACTTTTTCAAGTCCCAGAGTAAAGCAATATGCCATGCCTTAGTCTTTTTTCAAATTTTATAAATCCTAAAAGGGGCTTGGACAACAACAAATGATTGCCTCGTTTCTGCATTCATGCATAGGCTGAAAAATGTATACATTTCAAGCCATGGACTTGGTCCGTGAAAACCTTAGATGTTCTGAATAAAACGACACATTTCCAGATTCAAATAAGCACAAGGGAGTTTGCACTGGTTGCAAAAGGCATGCATCCTAATTAGTTTTGCAGCCAGGACACGCAATACATTCTGATCGAGGGAAATTAACTAAATGACAAACTACCTCACTGAACTTTGCCATACAAAACATTCACCTTACCAATTTTCCTATTCAAACAAACCACATCAATTGAGCAAGACTTCTCTGTCCTGTTGACAGATGCTGCGGAAAGCGCTGTGATTGGTCCATTGGGGTGGGCGTTTCCGCATTCCGCAGAGAGCTGTCAGCCGAAGCTCAAATTGGACAGCCGAATGCGGCGTCTGTCGCGTCTCTGTAGAAACGTCTTCAGAAGGGAATAACGGTTCAACGCCAGGGACAAAGAATGCCTTATATGCTCGTCAGTACGCAGATTCGACTGGTCTGTATGCTGCATCTATAGGCTACACGTAATTTGTGCAGACTTTAGGAAAGACGTGAGTCGAGATTTAGGGATAGGTTCATGTGTGCATGCGAATCACGTATAGGTCGTCATTTGCAAATAATGTCATTATGCAATTTTCTCATGATATGTTCAATGCTGGACACTGCAAACAGCTTAGTGTTCATAAAGTAGCAACGCATGCCTGGCATTGTTTTGCCATAGTGTCCTTAATCAAAACCACATGTATCCTGGTTGTAGCCAGGCCTGTCTGTGTGAGCATTGTCTATACAACTTGAGCTCCCTAATTTCGGATAAACTCCTACGGTATCGGACTAATCCATACTGTAGCCTATTAAGACTGTCCGTTAGTTATGAAAACACATTGCCTCTGCCAAAACGCAGCGGATTACGCATCTCTTTCTAAACCTAACAGACAAGGTTGCGAGGAAAACACGAGCTACGTTTTCTTTCAGGAGACGGGACCAACCAATGTTGGAGATGAGTACTCGGATCCAGCTGTAATGAATTACTTGGGTGCCAGGAAAACCACCATGTTGGGGAACAATTTGTGAGTATCGTAAGTTAGCCCTATAAGTTCAGTAAATATAAGGGCATACAAAGAATACAGTAAAGGACAATATTGGGTTAGGTTAGCAGCACACCCAAATTAGTATATTAACATGATATTAACATTTATGAATGGATGACTATGAAAATTCAGTTCTCAGTAGCTACAGTACATATATTTACTTGGACTTTAGACATTTTTATTTTGGCAGTAATTTGGCAGTTAATTGCTCATGGTGAGGACAGAGCTGAGCTCAGAACAGATGGAGGAGAGGTTAAGGGGGCTGCTGCTTTGCAGGTTTGGAGTAAACCATTCAAGCTGATGGAATACAGATAAGGGAAGTGTTGTCATTAGCAATCTGACTCAAATGCTGCTGGGAAATGAACCAAGGTGTGGAGGGAAGTGAACAAGCACAACAGGAATTAGCAGCCTCCGACCATCCATGCAGTTTACTGTAAGAGTGAAACATGTGGAAAGCACAGTTACTTTGTGTTGATGCTCATTTCAGCTCAGAGTACCATGTGGATGACCCACCTCGATTGGTGTTGGACAAGCTGGAGAAGATTGGATTCCGTGTGGTGACAATGACGGGGGTGGGACAAACGCTGGTGTGGTGTCTCCACAAGACCGAGTGATTGGTTCTAGCTTACATGTCTGTGTGTCGCTATATGTGTGTGAATGTGTGGCCCGCTGGCAGAGGAGAAGTTCTGAGGACCAGTTGCTATTAGTTCTGCCAATAGATTGAACCACCAGTGTTGACAAATGGACTAGTTACCTGTAATCGACCTTGTGAGTGTCCTGTCCTAGATTTAAGGCTGTAGATTAGATTCAAAATTAGATTCTATAGGTGTTAAACATACCACATTTGGGACTATTTTTGGCCTGGCATCCTATTGAGTGTCCCACTGTTAACCCGGGCATCATGTTTACAGGGAGCCAGTTGCAAGTGGCTTGTTTTATTTTCCAGTAGGACTTGTTGAAAAGCAAATGTCTACCTTCTTAACTAGTCCATTCCTTTCTCTTATAAATGTAAATAAAGTTTTTACCCATAGTACTATATAGCATATCACATACAGTGTATGATGAAATAAATTGAGTTGATTGTGTAATGGTTTATTTTTTTATTTTTTTTAAGTGTATAAACTTCCTTGCTACAGGCACAGAAAAAAATAAACAAAACAAAACAATCACATTAGAAGCATGTCATAATATTACATGATCTCCTATTCAAAACCAGGTATGCATGGAGCACTGGGTTAAATCTGGGTTCACTTGGCTCTGGGCTGCCTCAGAGATGCTCCAATCGCAGTGATGTTCATCCGCCCTGTAGCGCTGATAGCCCTGTCGAGTAGATGAGTGTGACCGCGAGAGCCATGATGGGTGGTTTCATTATTACAGCCTCATTTACAGCACTAGGCCTGCCAGCATGTCTGGGGCCAGATTCACAAAGCCACAAAACCAAACCTGAGCCAGCCAGCTGCCAGCCAAATCCTTGCCAGGTTCGCTTCCTCAGACGCTATACTTTGCCTCCACCACCCTTATGATCAAAAAGGTCCTGGTAGTTACCTAGCACTCTGGCTGGAGAGGTTTCTAAGTCAACCAGCCTCCGTTAGCCAGCCAGCTTTTATGCAGGGGTCTCAAGACGTCAGGGGGGAGGTAAACCCCCTCAGGTATACTGTTCTCGTAGGTTAGACGTCCTCTCCAGCTCTCCCACTTGGGTTTGCGTGCAGCGAAAGCCGCTGTGGTTCCCAGGGCAGGGTTTGGCGATGAATGTGTTTCCTGTAATTGTGTTTCCTCTGTTGTCATTTGGATGGAGCGTGTTTCTGTTTTTGTTATGCGTTTCTTTTATTTTTTCCTTCACATTGCCTAGATATGAAAAGGGTTGTGCATAAACAAAACCATCTGATGAGGAGATTTTGCAGGAGGATCGGAGCAGATGTCTCCGACCGCAGCGCACCACGATGCACTTCCACAGCTGGACATTGTGAAACAGGGCCATGCAAGGAGCGCGGGAGTGGCAGGGAGACGGATAACACGATTGGATGTTGCGGAGCCGCCGGGAGGAAACACAGCCACACGAATAGAGACCCGCTATTACGCTACAGTTCACACACACCACCACCACCAACCCCCCAAAGGGAGCGGAAAATGAGTGTTTGGTTAGATGTTCCACAGACGGAGGAAATGGTTACATAACTCGGGGCGACCGCAGCAGTCTGGCATCAGTGCTGCGGGGTCCAACTTGATGTGGGTCACTAAAAGCGGTAGCCTGTCATTTCACTGAGCATTCTAGGAATCGGTTACATAAACCTATTGTGAAACAATTTCGAATACGAAAAGTGGAGTGAACTGTACGAACAGGACTGAACTGTTTTGCCAAAGCCAAGCATCTGTTATTCTGTACTACTACAGCGATCATAAGGTCATTATGTCAGCTGCGCATCAATCAGTGCACATATTAAGCTCTTCACGCCGTCTCTGTAGATGGTCAATACTGTATTACAATAAGACATTGTGTACCATGATTGATATGAATAAAGATCGTCGCACATACCGTAACGCTGTATGCAGAGCCAAGCAGAACATCGTGCAGACTTGAAATTACACAGTCCGCGGGGCCTCCGCAATCTGAATCACAGCTTTAGATATATTGTATACAAAGCCTAGAGCAGAATAATCATAACCACCATCACTATAATGGAGGCCCCCCGGAGTCTATGCTCTTTTCATCGCGAGAGCCCATAAGAATCCCCATAAAAGCCTACCTAGTGTTCCAATGTAGGCCTGGGCTTACCGGGTTTTACCCGGAGCAGACGTGATTTGGACAGTCCGAAGACGCTTATTTCACACATATAGGCCTACTGTACAGGTCCAGACGACCAGAAAGAGGGATTTTAAAATTGCTCTCACTTAGCTGAAATAACAATGTAATGGCTTGACTCAGTTTAAGAGCTAATGTTACCGACAGATGCATCGGTATCTCTCACAGTATTTCTATTACGGTACTTGTAGTGTTGCTCAGCCAATCGACTGTGGCTCTTAGAGAAAATACAGTACATGGTTTAAATCTGAGATAATTACTCTAAACTCTAATGGTCTTGAAGAATAACATTACAAACATCAATATTGCGCTCAGTAATCCATCTCTGCCATCCTTCACACACCACAGGAACTAGAGGGACCGTGATGAAGTCTTCGGCTGTAAAATATGTTTATTGATCGACGTTGAATATACTTTTAAAAAACAACAGAGCAGAAATACTGCAGGAGGCTTTATGAAACTAAAACCACACAGACTGAGGTTACAGCTGGGAGGCTGAATGTGTCGTAGAACGGGTGTGTTCGTGCTAGGACTTGGCAGCTTCGTCGTCGTCGTCTTCTCGCTGCATCTCCTCGATGAGTCTCTGGCGCTCGGCCGCTTGACGCATCCTCATCAGCACGACGCTCTCGTAGTCCCGCGCGCTGGTCAGGGAACCCTGCGGGGAGGGCACACATGTACGTACCGTTAAGTAAGGCATCACCAGAGAGGGAGATAGGTGCCAGCAGATATGTGCTGAGATTTTGGTCTGTACATTTTCTTTTGTAATTTTTTGTAATCTATGTTGATTTAGCTTCTGTAACACTGCAATTTCCCCTCGGGGATCAATAAAGTTTCTATCTGTCTGTCTATCTATAGTGGGAGTGGAAGGCAATGATACTAGATTGCACACACTATTTCTTTATTATACAACCGTTAGCTCCGACCAAGTCATTTGATTGGACAAAAGGCATTCTATGACTGCTGATAGAGTAAAACAGTACTGGGACTTCTAACTATAGTACAGGTATCACTGTTAACTTTACAGTACAGTACAGTAATGCAAAGATGACCATATTTCCACAAATACCATTTGAGGTAAATTATGAATCGTCAGGACAGAACGAAGGGGAGGAAAGTAGCTGGCCTGCGGTTGTACTGTAGACCTACACTAAGTAGCAAGCTACAGTAACGTGCAGGAATATGTTTATGTGTTGCTTGGCAACAGTCCCAGACCAGTTGTGGAACTGTTTGTGTAGACGGAGACAAATAAATGATTCAATAAACACAAAACAAACCATGATCGGTTGTTGATTATTACTGTTAACTAATAATTGGGCTTGTAGAACTGTTGTATAAAAGCAATATCACACTCGGGTCGTGCTGTTATACTGAATATCAGCACAGCTGTGATGCGGCCGTAGGTACCAGTGCCGACATGCAGTATAACAACACCCCCTCTCGTGTGAGGTTGCTTAAATATATGCCACTGTAAAATGGAACACAGATTTTGAAATTCAACAATTCACAATCCACACAGACATAATTGTAAGTACAGGAATTTTTGTTTAACTTTCTAAATATGAAAAATAAAAGTTTGCGAGAGGTGCGTCAATATTAAAATGTATAAACAAAGTGAGTGACATGGTGAAAAAAAATAAAATAAAGCAAACTAACATTTTCTAAAGGGTGTGGGATCATACTGTAGACGCCTGTCAGGTCCTCATCTAACATGACTGCATTTTCTGTGCCGTGACAGGAGCAGAGCAAGCACAGAACTAGTGTCACTGTCGCCTGTTTGCTTGCTTTCCCCGAGTCTGAGGGTGCAGTGGAGCGGAGGAGAAGAGAAAAAGGAGCAGCACAGTCGAGAGGAGAGGATAGGAGGAGAGTAGACCCAGACAGACCCTCATATCTCAATTACCGTCAGGACGACGGCAGGGTAAGCACGCATGAGAGGGCTGCCCCGAGAAGTTGCTGTGAGAGAATAATTCCGCTGCCTGTGGTCGCTGAACCCACAGTGAGGCTGGCAGTCGCCTGGGTTCTCTCTGTGTGTGTGTTTGATTTGAAGGGCCTGGGCTGGGAGATTTGCTTACAACGGGAGGATTAAGGGAGCCGGTCAGCCAGTCACCGGCTAATGGCTAATCAGTTGGGGCAGAACACAGGACAGTCGGCATGAACAAACACACACAGCAGCGTTTGTGTAATCACAGAAGCATACGGCGCGCACACACACACACACACACACACACAAATCCTACAGTGGCATTTTGGGGTGGGTTTGCTAAGTATATGAAAAAACAACCCATTGTTTTATAAGATTAGATTAAGGAAGCCTGTTGTGCCAAGGAAGTGTCTCTTTAGCAGGACCGTGAGCTACAGCACTGGGGGGTGCTGTATGCGTGAGAGGCTGAGGGGTAGGAGAGGGATGGGGGGGGGGGTATGTGCTAGGTGAGCTGGGGAGCATCTGGAAAACATCACAGGGACTCCAGCATCTATGTGAGGAAAGAGAGAGGAGAGAGAGAGAGGGTCTGAGAGGGGATGTGCTCTCACCAAGCTTCCCTCGCTCTCCCTCCTCTCTCCATCGTCCCGCCCCTGGATTTGAGGAAAGCTGCTATTATCATTCCAGTAATGTGAGCTCAAACCCTGGGCCGACACGTAACTATGAAATATCACGCGAGCACCAGCGGGTAAATAAACAACTCTTGCATCTTCAATTAAACGAAACACAGGAGGGCACCTCTATCTGCCTTCACTCTGCCCTGCCCCCCACTGGCCACTCTCTGAAGTGCGCCCGGGAAAAGCGCACCTAAAGTAAAAAGAGGAATGCCCAGTTCGTACCCTGTATACAGACTGGCTGTATCATTACGGTAACGGTGGAGGGGAATTCTGAACAAAAACAGGTGCTTTATGGGATGTGTGACACATTGCTTCTCCAATGAAGGGACGTTTCCTAGCCTATGGCACTAACTTTATATGCTGTATGTACATGCTTAGCTTATGCATCACTCTTTCAGGAAAAACGTGTTTGTGTGTGTGTGTGTGTGTGTGTGTGTGTGTGTGTGTGTGTGTGTGTGTGTGTGTGTGTGTGTGTGTGTG
>JAOEHI010019855.1:0-28134 GCA_025447815.1 Percopsis transmontana | reverse complement strand
TGTTATAGCCTAATATAATATTAGGCTACTGTAGCCTAAAGCATTTTAGATTCCGATTCAGATAGATTTTAGCATTAACGTTTAACATTTCGTTTGGGTTTTGAATTAGCCCAATCATGAAAGAAAGGGTATTCTCACTAAACGTTATACATTTTGGTTAATTCTATTTAAATCCTATATCAATTGATATCACCTAATAAGACTACATAGCCTAATCCATGACATTTGAAAGGATACAGTAAATGCCTGATTTGCCACTTTGCGATGACTATAGACTATTAAAATAGCATTCCTTCTCAAAAGTTGAAAGCTGATTTTTCCTAAAGTGGTGAATAAACATAGACCACTACAATATGCTAGTTCCGACAGAATTTTGAAAAGAAAAAAACTGAATAACGGAATAGACGAATGTTGCAGTCCACCCATACTTGAGTCACCAAGTCATACCGTATGCTACATAAACGTTACACCTTATCAAAAATAAATAATTTAAACACCAACAATGGTGGTACAACACATAGGCTACTTACAGCTAGTAAGATCGGTAACAAAATAACACAAGGTTTGGACGCAAGGGCCATTGTTGTAATTGTTGAAATCCAGTCGATCTTTTTCTGGTCACAGTTGAGATAAGACTTTGCCCCGTTTGATAGCAGGAAGATTTTCCGTAATAAGTTAGGCGTTGCTTTTCTCTGCGTGCATAGCCAATCCATGAGCATTGCATTGCTCATGGATAGGCTACTGCTGATAGCACTCGGAGTGGGGAGGGTCAGCCAGTGGCCACTTCTGCATAGCTGTAATGTTTGTGTGCAGCCTATTGTCCAGGCGGATGAGAGAAAAACGGATGCAGGGTTGACTGGCCTAGAGTCAACCCTGCATCCCCTGGAATTTACCTCTGAACAAAACGGGGGTCTACTGTTAAAGTAACGTTTGTTTCATATTTCAGTGGACTATGGACCTATTCAACATTAATAAGTTAAAGCAATGACCTCAACAGACTTCTGCTCTGCCACTAATCTGTAAAATTTTACCCGAAGGTGAGACATTTCTGGGGTAGCCTACAGTCTTTCTCTGGACAGCCTTACAAACATCGTGTGTGTGTATGTGTGTGTGTGTGTGCGCGCGCGCGTACTGTCAGGCTACGTGCGTCAGTGTGTGTAGAAAAATGTGTGCATGCACTAGGCTATATGCGCCCGTGCTTGTGTGGGCGTGTTTATGTGAATAAGTGAGGTAACGTGTTCGTGGGAGGTATGGAAAGCTTTTTGAGCATTTATTCAATATCCTTGATATTTTCTCTTCTACCATTCTCTTCAATTTTTTCTACTTAGGCCTAACTCTTCTCTTTTTCAGCAACTAGGTAAAAGAACTCCTACTACCTACAATTTTCTGCACAAGTTATTAACTAGTGAGAGCGAAAATGCTCACTTGCTGAACTAGTGAAGACCAAAATGCTCGCTAATTAACTAGTTAAGGCCTTTTGGACCTTATTAACTTGCATATTTCAATCAAAAAGAGCACCTTTGGGATGTGGTGCAACGGGATATTCGGATGGATGTGCAGCCAAGAAAACTACTTTAATAACACATTCACAAAATAGGCTACAGCTATTTTTTAGCCTACTAAGGCTAAAAAATGTTGGCACCATAATAATTAAGGTGTTGCACTGCTGCATATAAATGTAAATAATATTTATAGACTACATAAACAACTGCAAGTAGGCTGTAAAATCAAACTGAACTAGGGCCTATGCAAAATTGGTGAATGGTCTGAGCAACAGAGTTAAGTACTTGTAAAGATAAACTGTAATGACTGCTTTAGATTACCAACATCTTGTCTAACTGTCCATACAGGAGGTAATAAGAACTACTTAGAACAGCTACACACTGTCAAATTGCTCTAAAGTCATACATTGGGTAGACATGCACTGTAAATTTGACTACAGTATGCAAAACATGTCAGCATGTTTTGAACACGGCTGACTTCTGCATGCACAATCCAGGCTGAATCAAATATATCTTAATTAGACTCTAGCTTAGGAATGACAGATGAGTGCATTTTGGTGAGTCTGGTTTGCATCCCTAAAGCCCTTTCATTTTCAACAACGAAACTGTCTTCCTGAAATTGTGCCTTGCTTCCTCTTCCAGTCATGTGTTTCAAACCATTCAAACTACTCTCTTTTTAGCCCGTAGGACATTGGCCCAGTGTTTCTGACATGTGAACACTGTGAACAACATTATCAGTAATTTATAGATAGCGAGAGCTTTGCTGTCAGGGCAGAGCCTCTCCCACAGCCACACTATTCAGCACACATTCCTGTGGTGTAAGCAGGAGGTCCAAAGTTACCGAGGCAGCTCACTAGCTCTGTAGATATGGCAGCGGATTAACTGTTTAGGAACTGCACTACAATAGTCATTTACAACGGTGTAAGACAGAAATAGTTCTGAATAGGAAATATTAATAATAATAAAAACAAAAAAAAAAAACAAAAAAAAAAATTGTTGTCTGTATAAGTTTTTAACTAAACTGGCCTTTAGCCTGATACAATGTTTCCCCCTGCTGGCTGTTAAAAGATATGTTTTTTTTGTGACATTTTATTCAGGTTGTTGCAACACACAAAAAACTTCTTACAAAAAAATAGACAGACATAAATTGTGGAAACAGGGGAAAAGAGGGCGGTAGACTGTCAAAAAATCTAAAAAATATAATAATAAATATACTATTTTGGGCGTAGGCCACTTATTAATAATCATAGTCGATATGATTTTGAGTTCTCTAGAAGCCCTGGTGTGACTGTTACACATTTCCCAAAATACTTTATAACCGTTGCTGTTTGGACCCATTCAGTAGGCCTATATTTAAAAGTAACTGTATAAATGGATCTCAAAGGTTGATTTCTTGTGTGTGATAGCCTAACAACGCCCAACAACAAATAGTTCAGAGTAGCTATATTGTAGCTTATAGCCTCTGGGTGGACCAGTCAAGGTGTGCCAGATGTAAGGTGTGTCAGTCGACTTTAGTGGGCCTAGGTTTAGGCGGGGTGAAAACATGAAGTCTTACGCAATGGGAGGCGCAAGCAGAAGAAGCTAGTAACCGATCGTGGTAAAGTGAAAGGAGCACTTTCTGGTAAAATCACTAAGAAAATCGTACCGTCTATCCGTCATAGCTTCATTTTGTAATACGCATTACATCTTGCGTAATAGCTACCGTATATTCTGTAGGTCTACAGTAGTTGAGTATACCCACAGAACGTGCAGACGGTTCACCAAGATGGCAGGGAGGTTACTTTTCAACATTTACACGCTATTGGTAAGTAAATACCGTGTAAATCTGTCTTTTTTGTCTAACATGTTTCGACCAAGCGTCTATATCAGTTGTCTTTTGGACACAACATTCACATAATAAACTACGAAAACCTTTCCAAGTTTTAATGTGAATATATAGCAATTATTAAACTTTTTCAACATTCAAGCAAAAATACAACGATTATGATTTTTGTGTTCAAAATTCAGATCTTTTCCTCTGTGAAGTCATGCTTCCTCCCCGAATCTATACAAGTTTCAGTGCCACAGACAATACCAGCTGGATATATGATCTCAAAAGGTAGGCTACTGCTTGCCACACTGAATCATCAATAGGCTTTTGTGTGCAAAACTATAGTTAACACTATAGCATATTATGTGCCTATTCTATATTATGGTGTATAGAATAGAATAAGTGGATTTTGGTTCTGCTCAGCAACAAATATGCTTATTGTGATTTTAAAAACCTGATAGGCACTACCTGGAATTGACACCTCGTAGGCAGGATAGTCTAGCAGTCTAGGTGTTTGACTCCCGAAAGGTCATGGGTTTGAGCAAGATGTATAACACCTAGGTTCCTCCTAATACTTGTAATTGTAGGCTACTCACTGTAAGGCGCTTTGGATAAAAGTGTATACTAAATGAGTTGATTGTAAATGAATTGGTACATGTTTGCTGTACATGTTTGATTTTTTTTCAGTTAATGTTGACAACTGTGATACTAAGTCACTACACTTCACACTGAGTGACCCAGACTTCACAGTAACAAGTGAAGGAACCATAGTAGCAGTGTCTACTGTTATGATGACATTTAGAGGGCGGACATTTTCTGTCTGGGCTCAAGATGCCAGTGGACAAAACAGTGAAATTAAAGTAAATATTGTCCACAACACGGTACAGAAAAAAATGGTAAGACTTCCATTTAGGTTTTTTTATTATAATTATTTTTTAAATCGATCAATAGACTACACTTGAAGATTGTAAACAAAACTACACTTTTGTTTACAATGTTCCAATTGTTTTCCGACGACAGGTAGCAAACAATGGATTCCTGAAGCGCTCCAAAAGACGTTGGAGCCCACCTCCTTTCAACATTGTAGAAAATCAGATCCCACCTTTCCCAAAAGACATCGATGTGGTAATTTTAAATGTTAAAGCTTTAAAAAATTGCACACTATACTTTAACCCCTTCTACACAGGAATTATTGAACTGTAACACTGCTGTTGTGACAGACTTATCAAATTCTCTTCCTCTTCGCCTCTATCTATGTTTGATGTGAATAAAGATAATATTCCCTTTCTTCCTTTCTCTCTCTTTCTTTCACATGTTCATTTTCCCCACATTCACAAAACTACTCGTCCAGACACACCCAGTACACTCATTGTGCAGTGTTTATCACTGATCCTATGCTCTCCTCCCTTCACTTACTTTGAGCCTCTATCTGTTGCAACCTGCCTGAAATATCATGTGGAACTGGTTCCTGTTTGCATGCAAGCAAAGAATGATGAATTAATTAGACATGATATTGCCACAATGGTACAAGGGGGCAACAATCACCATTAATTTGTATTTCCTTTTATAGATAAGGTCCAATTCTGAAGCCAATTACAGTGTGTACTACACCATCAGTGGACCTGGTGTCACAGAGAACCCAGTTGATGTGTTTAGTGTGGACAGGAATACTGGGATGCTGAGGGTGCACAAAAGTGTCGACCGGGAAGAATTAGCTCAGATTGTAGTGAGTACAAAGCTGATCATACGGACCGTGGGCTGACATGTGGTCCCATTTATGTTACATAAATCCATCATTGTATATGTCAGCATTTGATCATCATTTTCATTTGATTAGAATAAAGGGAATCTATTAATTGGCCTGGCATGCAAATCGCTTTTCTGTTCAATAGAAAACCAAAAGGATGCCACAATTAAATAAATAGTTTTGGCAACGACGACTCTATTAAGAGTCTTCCTTTGGTCTTGTGGGTTTGAAAAACTTTTGAAAATGATATATATTATTGTCAGTTTTATGTCAGAGTTTTTGAAAAAAACACCAACAAGGAGACAGACCTGCCTTTGGATATCACTGTAGTCATAGAAGATGTAAACGACAACAGCCCGCAATTCGCAGCCCCACTCCAGTTGACCGTTCCCGAGCACAGCAAGCTAGGTAAGGACTACGCAAAGATGTCATGTCAGGCTCTCCCGACACATGTAATTCACAAAGTAGGTGCTAAACAAACTCACTTCAACCATACAGGAACAGAGGTGGGGACAGTGAAGGCAACAGACAGAGACCAAGCAAATACTCCCCACACCAAAATCCAGTATTCTCTTCTGACCGGAGGAGACTGGTTTATGATACACCCAGAGACTGGCCTTATTACCACAGCATCTAATAACCTCGACAGAGAGGTGAGGGCTTGCATTAATATTTTTGATAAAAAATAGTGTATGAATAATAAAAGTCATCCATCCACAATTGTTTACCAACATACATATGCATGCATACATACAGACATGCATTTAGTTTATACTTTTTTCCCATTTAGGTGCAAGACAAGCACTTGGTCACAGTACAAATCAAAGACATGAATGGGAAAGCAGAAGGTTTGTCCAACACCGGGACAGCAACCATTGTTATAGGAGATATCAATGACAACCCTCCCACTTTCCTTAAGACATCTGTAAGTAATTAGCTATTATTTTAGATTATTACAGCATTCAAATTATAGATATAAATATAAGAATGAATCAGTTGACGTATTATAAGGTTTCTTATAAGGTTTCACTTTTAGAAAGTGAAGCATCTGTCTTTGTTTAGTTATGAAATGTACTGTTAATAACGTCCTGTCCTTATTCTTCTGTCCTCATATAGTACGCTGTTAGTGTTGAGGAGAACAAAAGTGAACAACTTATCCTCCGAATTCCAGTTGAAGACAAGGATTTAATAAACACACCAAACTGGAATTCTGAATTTCTTATTACTGAAGGAAATGAAAATCAAAATTTCAGGATCGAAAGAGATCCCAAGACTAATGAGGGACTTCTGTATGTAACAAAGGTGAGGACACTTACACAAATTTAGTCAACCTACATACAGTATGTACTTTAATGTGATATAAAAACATTTTCAAAATGTTCTCCCTTCGAGCTGAACATTCAGTTGTTTAAGGGATCCACCTCAATTTGCGTAGATTTGCCCAGCAGTGAATACAGATATGCAGTTTTAACAAATTTTCCTTCTTTCTTGCTTGGAACTTAAGCCCTTAGATTATGAAACAAAACAAAAACTGAATCTGAAGATTAAAGCCCGTAACACGGCTGACCTGACCAATACCAAGGCCGACTGGCCTTCTATCCCTGTGAATGTTACTGTGGTCAATGTCGATGAAGGCCCAGAATTCACAGCGCCCACCGTGCGCTACCTCGTTAAAGAGAACACTCCCAATGGCACCCTGATAGGAACCTATACAGCTCTGGACCCTGATAACAAGAGCAGCGCAGGCATCAAGTAAGCATCCTCACACTCTTGATTTCTGGTCAATTATTGTTTTGCTGTGATTTGTATCCATTAATGCACAATGATTTTTTGGAGGGTGTCTTTCAATAATTTCAGAATTTCTAAATAAAAAATTTAACAACCTTTTTTTATTATAATTAATATTACCAATCTCGTTTGATTATCCTTAATAAAAGTAAAAATAAAATGCGCATACATTTTTTTTATGTTGTTTATGATTGTTTATAGGCCTATCCTATATTTTATTGTTATTTATTGTTTTAAAAGCCATGATCCACTTTTTTCTGGTGGTCACAGGTCAAAAAAGGTCAAAATGGTCAAGAAGCAAACCACTGATTTTATTAATCTCATCCCAGAATTGTCCCAAAGTTGTTGTTTTTTACTTATGTTAAACACTTGAGGGCAGGCTTGCACCGCGTAACCTAAGATGTTGACAATGAGGCATTGCACCATTTTAATGTCCCTCAGGTACTACAAGACCACAGACCCGGCCTCGTGGGTCAACGTAGATATGAACTCTGGCGAGCTGAGGGTTGCAAACACAATTGACAGAGAGTCCCACTTTGTCCAAGGTGGTATTTACAACGTCACCATGAAAGCTGTGGATTCCAGTAAGTTCTTCCCACATTATACTCAACTGATAATCAGTTATGCGGTGTTTATCAGATATTGCTCAAATAAGGATCTAGCAAATTACCTGTTTTTTTCGCACCACCACCGCTTCAAGGTAGACACAAAAAAAATATGGTCAGCGAGTCTGAATTTATGCCAAATGAGTCACTTCATCTGCCACCTGTTTCCTGAACTGCCATCATTGTGTTGTCAGTCATACTGTAACCTTCCACAGAAAACACACTGAGATCATTTTGAATTGGACGGTGACTAGTACCCTATTTTTTAGCTTGAAAACATGATATGACTTATTGTGTAACAATAATTTTGCTGCCTATGCAACACCTGTTGCACCCTAGCCATCCTGAGGTCCTCCTTGACTATAGACATGTGAAATTACCAATTTCAGATGTTCTTTGGACATGTTGTCAATCCGGTCTGGCGTGGTGACCAAGCCCAACTCCACCCTTGTCAGCGTCTGTTTAATTATCTGTTTTAGGAGCCAGGTGTGCCTGGCTGCACCTTGTGGTGTGGCAAGTGACGGTGTGAAAGTCCTATACTTCTGTTTTGTTTTGTTTTTTTTATCCCAAAAATGAACACCCAGTGCCGTATTTGTCAACTAAGCACATAGCTAGGATGTTTTTCCATTGCCTGTATGAGCTAGTTCAGACCTGTTTCAGTTCATCATTTTCCATTGCAGTGTCTTACTTTGAGTGTTCACGCGTTTCAGGCTCTAAAACAGGAACAGGAACGGTAATAATTCAGGTGGAAGATGTCAACGACAACATGCCAGAGTTTCCCATTGGAGAGCTGGTGCTGTGTGAGAAGACAGACGGAGATCTGGGCTCTCTGACGTTAGCGGCCAAAGACTTGGACCAGCCTCCTTTTTCTGCGCCCTTCAGCTTTGAGCTGGGAGATAAGAATGATGGGAAATGGGCTGTGAAGAAATTTAATGGTAGGTGATTATAAAGTGACTGCTCTCACTGCCTCATTTTGGTGTATGCCATTACGTTTCCAGTGTGTGTCTTTTAAATGAGATGGGAAGAGGACATTAAGTATTTGATAGGAGAACAGTGTAATGGTTCATTTTATGTCATAATAAAGTGTTATACTCATCTCTGCAAAAAAAATCCAGTATAACTGTTAGGCCTAGTATGCAGTTTATAATTGTTTCATGTTTATATTTCCTTCTCAGACACCGCAGCTGTATTGCAACAGACTAAGGTGCTTCCTACAGGGTTGTATACTGTTCCCGTGGTAGCGAAGGATCTGCAAGGCTTTGGTAGGACCCAGATGGTGCAATTGAGGATTTGCCAATGCAGAAATGGGGCCTGCTTGGCCAAGCCCAGCTCCATATCACTGGGTCCGATGGCGATCCTGGCCATGCTGTTGCCTCTGTTTCTGCTCTTGCTGCTCTGTAAGTCCCACCTGCTACACGCTTGCTAGCAGGACCGTTACTGTGTGCATCAGGGCAGCCACAATCCCCAAAGAGATGTGGTTCATAGTTGAACCACTTATTTTAATAGAATAATGTATTGCCATAAACATTTATATATGGTAGAAATAACCACCATTAAAAAAAATGCATTTAATTAAGACATAAAACAATATTAAAAATAAAAAACAAAATGTTGAAATAATCTTGCTCTCCTCTAGTGTAGATTATTGATAAAGATTAAAATATGCCATACTTTTGTACATAAATGATGGAAGTTTGCATTGAAGTTCCCATTACCACTAGATGAACAATTCAATCCCATGTATTGTATCCCATGACTGCTGTGACCAGCAGAGGGTTTGCAATGATGTTGTGATTAAATCCCACAAGTGGAAATGAAATGTTCCTCTATTAAACTCTAATTGTAAGGCATCGTTCTCTGTTCCAGGCATATTGCTTGCTTTGTTCTGTGTGACAAAGGAAGAGAGGATAGACCTGATGGATATGGGGGACAGTGGGGGGGTCTTGCTCAAATCCAACATTGAGGCCCCGGGAGAAGAAGTGGTAATTATATTGAGTTATATTGAGTAACTCCCCGGTCACGCTGACTGTGTAGAATGCCATATTGGTCCCTAAAAACACTCAGTTAGAAAAATTGTTTTGTTATAAATTCACATTTATTTAGGCTAAATCATTTTCTTTAATACGTACAGGTGTAATCATCGCAGGAATTTGACACTAGTGACTCACTGTAACACAAGGACTTAAGTCTCTCATTTGAAATGAATGAACGTCAGCTAGAGACATATTGACGTATTTTTCGGTGGGATCCAGGTGTAAGCCGGAGGCGACCCCCTACATGCACGCACATGTCGAGCTATGAACCATCTTACTGCAAGTGTAGAATGCATGTCAACGTGTCAATGATGATGTTAAACAGGTTGAGAACCACCGTTTTTGCTTCATTTATTTGACACTTTCATTGTTTGCATTGTTGTTTTGTGTGTAGGATTCGCGCCTCCTGGATTCAACTGATGGCAATGAACAGAAACAAGACTTGCTGCTAAATTCAGGATGGATAGGGAACAAGAGCACAAGCACAATTGGAAGACACAGTGCACTAGACAATGGGCTCCATCAGTCCAGCGGCGTCATGATGACTGACAGCCAGAATGCGTTCTTTTCCTCCCAGTACGGTAACCAGTTTGGTACTGGACAGTTCAGTGGGAATCGCTTTGGTGGCACCAATATGTCTGTTAACAACGGACAGCTCTTCCAAGACTCCTCTGTTTATCAGACCTGGCAAACTAATGGCCGCTATATACAAGAGGTAATCATGTTTTGAAGGTAATTTGAACATACTGTTGGATGAAACCAAATTTTTATCACTTAATGGCAGCTGCAGGACTGTACTAAGTTTAAAGAAAGGAATTTGGAAGGCCATACTTAGGACAAGCAGCAAAGATTTAATGACTAATAACTTTGTTGCTATCTGTAAAATCTTTGTCCACTCGATGTGTAATTGAATCTCTTATTGGCTAAACTCAATATTACTCAGCCTGTGCCTGAAATGTCTTGTGTTAATAACCGCCTGCCAGGCATATCTAGAGGTATTCAGTAATATTACCTTGTGTAATCTACCCTCCCATTGGTTTGTTCCTGGGCTTATTCCATGAGGACTAATAACATGGTGCCTCTTTCTTCCACTCTGTATCTTTACAGAAGCTGATGTATATGGGAAAAGATGCGGAGGACAGGTACGCCGATGACATCATCCACTCTTATGGGTTTGAGGGTAGGGGTTCAGCAGCTGGTTCCGTGGGCTGCTGCAGTGACCAAGGCCCCCAGGATAACCTGGACTTCTTAAACACACTGGGGCCGAAGTTCAAAACTCTAGCCGAGGTCTGCACAAAGAAACAATGAAGCACAATGCCAGGCTTATGTTCTCAATGTTCGGTTGGAGACTAATCTATAAACAAAACACACAAAAAAATATATGTACAATTGTTTGCACTGGAAAATATGTCAAAACATTGCGTTTGTCATTGTTTGATTTAGTGTTTTTTTTTCCCCTTTTCTTTTTGTTTGTTTGTATGTATGATTTGTACTGAGAATTCACACCTATAAGTATTTTTCTT
This sequence comes from Percopsis transmontana, assembly GCA_025447815.1. Taxonomy (NCBI): domain Eukaryota; kingdom Metazoa; phylum Chordata; class Actinopteri; order Percopsiformes; family Percopsidae; genus Percopsis; species Percopsis transmontana. The sequence continues at coordinate 17,126 of JAOEHI010019855.1, read as the reverse complement.
TGTTAATTTGTAAACATTTGGGGTATTTTGGCTAGCATTTTGTAAGTTTTTTCTCATTTGTGTTTTTTAGGATTTCTTTTTTTAAATATTTAGAAAACAACTAATGGTGCAATTATATTTCTCATGAAAGCATTTAATTTAAAAATTACATGCTTTAGAGATAACCCTAAAAGTACACCTACTGCATTTCCACTTTATCTTGTAAATACATCTTCTGTGTTACTGAGTGCATCCTCCAGTGTCATTGCAGTTGGTGAGACAGTGATGAGACTTACCCATTCACTGTCTGAACGCATGACTAATCACAAGCTGTGCTTGATGTTTGTATCCAGAAACTCACTAAACGAGTCAGCAAGTAGTTGTGTAATAGTCACAGAAATGTGACATTCCTATTCCAGTCACTCATGGCCAAAGATGTGTTAAATGGTATTTCGATTATTTGTGATAATGCTGCAGTGGTAACGCTAGTTAATTGTAGTCTGTTTATTTTATGGTATTGCAAATAAATCAATTTGCATGTAACCCAGACTGGAAAATGTCATAATAACGCGGAGCTGAAGCGGAAGCGTTTTCGGGGCTTTTTTTCTGCCGATTGCCCCCGCACTCTTTGTAGTTTGCTCCGAAATACGTTGTTGCACCGCATTGACCGTGCAGTATAAACATAATTGTGCATGTTTTAGGACAGCTATGTAGAATCACGAATATATTAACATATTATAAAAACAATTCAGGCGAGCAACAAAGTTGTATAAATACATACAACGTTAAACAGTTGGATCGATGAAATTGATTTAGTGTATTTCTGCTTTTACAATGTATTTCCATTACACAAAAAAAACTCAGAAAAATTATAAAAAAAACATTTTTTAGGTCATAACAAGTTGTTTATAAAACTTTTGTTTATCAAGTCCACCCATTTTATTATTTGAACAGTGTTTTGATTTAATTTTTGAAAGGGGTTAGCCTATATAATTTCTCTTGAAGTCCACGTCGGTGTTCTATGGTATACAATCGGGGCCAAAAGTGTCTAGAAAATATCTGATTAAGGTAGACAAATGTTTTATATTTTCTGCCGCCAAACGTCTTACTAAATTTAATTTAGAACAGTGATTCAACAAGCTGAAGGGTGAAAGTTACAAAAATTCCTTGATAAATATACAGGTGATAATATTGTGTGTGAATTGAAATAGAAGGTGGTGAATCGTCATGCGATTTAATAATCTCAAAGGTGATTTGAGATCTGTTTATAACGTTGACTCATTTATCAAATCACACAATTTTTATAACCTCCTCGATCCATTGCTCCTCTTTTTTGCCTAACCCTCTGGTAAAACCGACATTAAAGGGCTTAGAATGAAGTAGCCTACTTAAAAGTATTTTAGTAATTCAGGGTACTTTACTGAGTCAAATTGTGTGTTTAACTACTCTCTAGGACCAACAGTTGGTGAGTTATAAGCGTTTGAATTTCAGCCAATCAAGGCAAAGGGGCGGGGCTAAGTAAATGGCAGGGACTAATTGATACCTATGGGAGACTGCCGAGTCTAATGATGTGCAGCTTTCTATGACCAATGGCTGCCAAGTTATAACTGTTTAAGCTTTCGGCCAATCAGAGACAAGCACAGCTAAAAAGCACCTATGGGGTATATAATTACAATTAGGTAATTTAGCAGACGCTTTTATCCAAAGAGACTTACAATTACATGCTGCTATTGCATGGAGCAGGTAGGGGTTAGGCATGTTGCTCAAGGATGCTTACAGGTAGGCCAACTCTGGGCTTGAACTCATGACCTTCTGGCTGGGAATCCAACACCTAGACCACTAGATGATGTGCCGAACTCCTCACTATGACCAATGGCTGGCGAGTTATAACCATTTAAGCTCTTGGCCAATCAGAGATGAGCACGGCTAAAAAGCACCAATGGGGGATAGAGAACGATCTGAGTCCAGTCTTGTGCCCTTTATTTATACAGTCTATGGTTGTGCCTAACTACTCTCTATGGCCAACAGCAGCCGAGTTATAACGAAGTTCTCTGCCAATCGGAGACGAGCACGGCTAAATAGCACCAATAGTTGATAGAGGAATCATGGAGTTGATGGAGGAGATGAGCATCCTAAATTCATGCTGTGCCGAGAGAAAATTAAAAAACTGCCACCAACACTAGCGGGGCGGACAAAGAAGAAAAGCGCGTCATCACTTAAAGGCACACTTTAAAGCGGGTAGCCCTGTTGTAATGGAAATACAAATTCGAGCTGTGGTGGGCTGCTGTGCCGAGTCAAACCGTGCCGTGCCAAGCCAGGCCATGCAATGGAAAAGGTCCAGTCCAGCCCTTGGAGAAGATTTCCTTAGTCCAGGATCTTTGGGGAACCTTTGATAAAAACAAGGCCATCTCAAAATGACTTCTGGCATGAATATGGTTTACTATATATATATCTAATTTAGCCTAGCTAATGCGTATAATCTCATGAGCACAAACGCATTCCAGATGATAATTTTCTATTGAGTAAATTATATAAAGAATGAGGTCATTGTTAAGTAAATATCACGTTTACCGCTAGTCACGTAGTGTTTTCGTTAGGTAGCCATTATTGCTACGGTGTCAGGTCATTTTCAGGATAGACTGAAGCGATATTTCCCGTTCACTAACATAACAGTTAAATACAATAAAATTGCCACTTATGAAAGTCATCCCGCCATGCCTGTTTTGAATGTTTCGTCTGTAGGCTACATCCAAATACTGCACATGCCTGTGGCATTTTTCAAAGTGGTCTATTGCTTCCGGTATACTTGCAGACACATATACATTGTTACACTCATATGCATAGATACATTAACACACAAACATTCTCACACTTAGATACATAAATGCACACACATACTCACTTATATACTCTCAAACTCATACAGACATATTCTCAAGTTATGCAAGGATTTGTATGTATGTATGCATGTAGGAACGTACATGCCTGTATATACTGTATGCATGTATATACATATATGCTTGACCGTATGCATGTATGTGCAATTACTCAGTGTGTTCAACTGAAGTATACAAACGGCTTCTCAGCTAATGCCAAGTGCTCGGCAGTACTGTATTTGGCAGGCCTCATGGCTAGCCATATGGATTAAGTGTAATTTAAAGCTGTTTCTTAATCTTAGCTGTGTCTGTAGATGTAGTTGTGGCCACAATCAAAATGATCTGATGATTGGAAGACACTCTTGATAAATAGCTTATTTACACAGCACAGATCTGCATGAATAAAAACAAGTAATGTATAGCAATTGCATTCAAACTGAAATAGAAATAAACCCAAATCCCCAGAGGGTTTCTGATCTTATTAGGCTTAGGGAGATTATGAATATTTAGCCAGTAGCTAATATAGGAGGACCAATGTTGTTTACAACAATGCAAATGAATAATACTTTTTTTTTTCTTAGAGGATGACATTTAGATTGTGTTTCAACTGGAGGAATCCAAATCTGAAGCTGAAACATGATTAAAGGATCCAGAATTGGCTGTTTGTCACAAGCTTGTGGCGATTCTTATTGAAGATGACAGTGGAAAGAGTGAAAAGGAAATTCAATCTGTGAGTCATACTGGTCTCTCGCCATCATGATCAAACACTAAAACCTGTTACAAATACAAACAAATTATCTGCAGAGACTACAAAACTATTGTCACCATTATGTCACACTGTAAAAATTATGATAGGAGGTGAACAAGCTGTGAACAAAGATTTTTGCCCGAAATCCCACTGGGGCCAATTAAATAGATCTTGAAAAGTCATTAAACTGAAAATAATAATAAGTAAGCAGTTAACCCAAATCCCATAGAACTCACTCCAAGCAAACACTAAACTTCTTTTACCCTCAAGTTTTGACAGCGGACAGCGAAGGGATTTAAATTTTGCTTTGTAAATGGAAAAATAATTAAATTGAATTGTTGATATGACTTTTCCATTTGTACTAAAACATTATGTGTTTATTATGTTGCTGCTCACATCCATCACATTATGTTGGATGTTGTCACTACCGGGGCGTGCAGGTATTAGTTCACGCTCTCTGACTCCCCCCACACCTGTGGGCAATTGACTCTTATTTGGGACGCTATGTTATTTATCTGTAGCCTTTGTGTTTAGAGTGTCATGTTTTAGTTTACTCCAGTATTAGCCAATTAGAGTTCAATTTGCCTTTGTACACTTTGAGTGTTTTCTACTGCACTCTGCTTCCACGCCTGTGTGTGTTGTTCCTTTGGCTTGTGCAAACTCTCACCTCATCACAAGCCGTTACAGATGTGAGATCATGGCAACCCGCTAAGACCTTGTTGTTTTCACGGTTACTGTAAGGTTTGCGTGAAAGAAAGAAAAGCACAGATCTTCGTATTTAGACTACAGCTGTTTATAAAGAAGGTTGTCTATTTATCCCGTTTATATGTAGGCCCACAATTGGGTTGGGCCTACTCATTCGCTAAATTGAAATTCAGAAATTGAAATTCTAGAATAAACAACATACTTTACCTTGTGTACCATCTGCATAGCAAGAATTAGGACCTGAGGAACTTGGGCACATTACTTTAGGCAACCTGAAGTGGAACCTCACGTGAGACGACACCAACTGATAAGATTCATAATTTAATAGAGCGCTGTGCCTGTCCACTCTCATCACAGCTGCCTGAGCCACCACTCACAGCCACTTCTTTAAAACGCAATTAATTCCAAAGCAGTAGCGTGAAATTAATGTATTGCTTGTAATTAGTTTTTCTACATACTGTGAAAACAATCTCTCCAGACAGGGTGTCTTTGTCCTTCAACTGAAAGTAAGGGGGGATTTAGTTTCATCGAAGTTCTATCAACTGCCAAGAATGTGAAGTACACTTAAGGGCCTCAGTTACATCTTAACCTTTTGATTGCTTCAGTCAGTAGGCCTATTTTTGTAGTCCAAGCTGCTAGACAGTATCTATCTATACAATTTATTGGAGCTCACGTTTTAATTATTGCACGCAATATAAATTCAACTTAAATTTATATACAGTTGTTATTTATATAAATATATTTGTGTTGCACAACTCCAACAAAGTGATTGTTTTGGAAAAGCAGACAGATGATTAGGTTGTTAATTTTAGACTGTGCCACTAGGTGTCACTGTTGTCCCTCATCTGTGGTTAATGGTGTTCTTTTGATTGTAGGGAAATCATTTGGCTGAATACAGTAAAGTCACACTGTCCATCTGTCACAAGTGTAGCTGAACACCTAAAATATTCCAATTAAGCTGAACAGTGCTAGTGAAACTGGGGCGATTTGACAGGCTGTGACAAATATTTGATAGGTTCAGATATGAGCTGGACTGAACCATATTACATGTTTTAATATTAATAATTGGTCCCTAAAATGTTCATAGTGCTTGCTAGTTCACCTCCATGCATGTTCATTATTTCTGACATCTTACACATTCCAAATGAACTATATGAACCCAGCTATTCAACAAAAACTGATTTAAAAATTTTGTCCTCTCTAAATGATTTGCGTCTTTTATATTTTGCTCTGTTCCACACAGTGTCAGTCACAGTGAATGCAAAGTTTAAACAGGGATTATGTGATGTTCCCATCATTTGAAAGCACCATTATTATTTTCAGAAGAACCAAGGACACTCGCTTACATAACTTACTTGACACTGGATAGGCTTTGCTAGGAATGCACTAATTATTGGTATTAACATCATAGTGTCACAATTTTTCAATAATAACGTACCAATTTTATCAGCTTAACTCTTAATTCCTTATACCTTTTATTACTCTTATTTGTAAACAATTATGCAGGGCTTTATTTATCTGATTTATTTTAGAATGCGTGTTTCAGGAGTCAAAACAATTGCAAAATGTTAGGCTTACACAAAATAAATCACCTTAACTTTTACAAGCCTAATTTAGAGGTCTGCCTCCTAATAACTTGAGAAATGATAAAAGTATAAACACTGCACACCGCCATTGGCTACGGACATGCTTTCAAAAAGACCACTATGTGAAATGACCTTCATGAGTGTTGCCTGAATAAACAGGATTGAAGTGATAAGAGGCAATGTGGACTGGACGGGACAGAGGGCATGTTAGAGCAGTAATCCATTACAGTAGACACAAGGGCACGTGTGATGCAGTTGGCTGAGTGGCACTTTGTTCAGTTTTTTGTTTCATTTGACTGTTGTATAAAAAGAAAAACATGTATAGAGATGTCAAATGTTGGCCAATGTGCAAATGTATTGTGTTGATTTCTCTATCTGTGTGTGTGGGCTTATCTCTTTTATCACTATCATCTCGTTGGTGCCCCAAACAGGGTGCTTATCAGTGAGAAGATGTTTTATCTAAAACTTGCAGTTTCGGGTTTATTTCTTCGGGACGAATAACAAATAAAACAAACACTTTTGTCATCATCCTTTGAACCTGTGCCTTATAAACAAAGCCACCACATTCTTGATAAGGAGAGACGTGTTGTTGTTATGACGATCCAGCTTTTAAACCTCACACCTGCATGGCACAAGCTACAGAAGAGCAAGAGGACATTCTTCAAAGCTAAACCCCCCAACCTATACGTATGTTCCCTCCGAGGAACCATTCAGATGGTGCATGGAACTAACCATGAGTCTAACATGCTCTGTCTGCTTCAACGAGCTGTGTCATGTCTTGAACAGGAGTTGAAATGCTCTAGTCAAGAAAGACCAAAACTGATATTATAACCTCGGGGAGCCTTAGAACTAACACATTGTGTCATTTTAGCTTCAGAAGTAAAATTTAGAGATAACTGCCTCGAGAAGTGGTGGGATGTACTTTCATGCTCAGTTGTGTTTAAACATATAGTGAGCTCAGGTGGAAATTTGGGTTTCTGGGGGTACTAAAAAAATGAAGGAGTCTGCTAGTAACTAGTAACAGACATACTCAGATTATCACCTTCACATTACATAAATGGTAATTGCTTCTCCAGGATAGACCTTCAATTTGAACAACAACATATAAATCTGAACTGATAGGAAAAGGTCGATAAACAAATGCATGGTGTAGAGATATTTAAGACCGGTTTTGTCCTACTTGTGTGGTCACGATGTCAGTGTATTTTTGTCTTGCTGAACAGATCAGAACACAAAATGTAATGAGTGACAGAACAGGCTGCAATTGGTGATAAAGACATGTTGGATTTCCTGTTCATTATCCCATGTTCCTCAAAGTGATCACACTTTTGGTTCGAGGTTACTGCTTTGAAGAATCCCCCTGAACGTGTTTTTTTTTATTTTTACCTCCTTTGCCTTTCAGGTTTGAGGTTCAAAGCCAGTTCGATCTCTCAGCTGGGGTGAGAAAACATAGCACAATCTGTTTAATTAATACAGTCACTGAAACATAGAGACCCAGATGAGAGAGAGAACGGTTCCTAATTACAGGCTGAAAGTGAGATCTAAGGAGGACGTTGCTGGTGTCAGAAAGCCTTCAGAGAGCAGGGCACGTTTGTTACCAAAAGAGTGTCTGACTTCGCGCTACGCTGTGACACGCTTGTTTGTGAACAGGGACCGCGCATCGGAGCAGTCACGCCATCGAAGCTGGTGTCATCTGGATCCGAGCAAGATGGAAGTGGAAGCCTGTAAAAATGTTTTCTTCTGGGTACATCGCGCTGACAAAGAGCCCTCTGCAAATCTGTGTGTGATGTTCCACACACAAGAGGTCCTTGAATTTCACAGCTTAACAGTCGGCAGAAAACAGCCAGCTGAAAGTGGGGTAAATGACGATAAAATGCAAGAAACAAGAACAGACACAAGGACTATAGACAGACTTAGGAGCAGAACCAAACAGGTTCATAAAGAGCAAAAAAAAACAAAAAACAAAAGAGGTGCAGTGTCTACAACACAAACACACACACAACTGTATACAACTGTAAAGACGCATGCACACACATGTACACGCGCACACTGTGACAAAGGTGTTGGTGAAGGATTGAGTGAGTTGAGGAGCGATACGCAGAGAGGGGCTCACCGTGGCTCCCAGCTTGCAACCCCTGTAGTGTACTAGATCTGTAGATCAGACCGCCGCCATGCACCCTGCGCCCTGCGCTGCCTCTCTCGTACCATGAGCTCCTGTGTGAAGAATGTGCATTGATAAACACTATATTGACTGTATACGGAATGAGTCCGCAGGTTCTATCATAAAGATACACTCCTTAATTGTGTTATAGCGCCCCCACAAGCCCAAATTTCTTGATTAGCTAACTGTGCACAAATGTGTGTGCGCTGTATAGGGGGAGGGGTGCTCCCCGAGTTTAAAACCAAAACAACAACGTTTTGGTAAAACTTGTTTTAACCACAAGGTGAATTCCAGAAATCGTGGAGTGTACCTTTAATGTTAAATAGAATACCTACTGTAGGTTTATTTGTGTAACCATGCAAGCTCTAGATTTTGTTTGATATTCATTTGTTAAGCTATTAACATGTCCATATTGAAAAATATGCTGTTTTCCTTCCTTTTACTGTAGTATGAATAAAATGTGACAAATGACAGTGACAATTATTCAGTAAGGGCCTGGATTGGGAATTCCCTGAGGGATGGAGTGCCCTCACCAAAAAGCAAACACTGCATGCATGAAGACACACATGAATAAATATATCTAAGGTTGTAGTGGCAAAAAAATAAATCCAATACTGCACAGCAGTAAATCTCTGACTAAGCTCAGTGACAACTTTATTTTTTTATTTACACTAATGTGTAGAGAAGTTAAACCTCGCAGTTGGCCCCCTACACGCAGATCGCTTTCATGTTCTAAGTCCGAGCTCAAAAGACACTTCTTATATCCAAGAGCGCTGATTCCAGCAGAATACATCCCATTGATTTGCTGTCAGTCTCGGATCAACATAGTCCTATTGGGAGGCTCGGTATGTAACAACACTACCAGTGAACATTGAGCGAACCACAGAGAGGCTGGCAAGTGTTGATGTAAACCCGCGGAAAAAGGCAGCTAGTCAGGGGGTTGAACGCGGATCCCATCTGACTGCTTCATGAGAAGCACACTATCAGACGGTCTCTTGCGCTGCATTGTCAAGCAATGGGCAGCTTACAGTGTGAGAACACTCGATTGGACTGTTAGTGTATTAGATAATCAATAAGATAAGTAGTAAATCAGAGAGATACGCTGTGTTTTCAAGATCAACTAACAGTGGTTCACAAAAGGACAATGCTACAGTATGCCCACGTACATGGTCAACATTTTCATTTGGTCATAAAACACAATCCCAAATCCCATGGGCAAAGATTTATTGCAGTCGCACTTGCTACTAGAACGTTAGCATTGTGTCACGTACAATAAACCCTAGCATGGACTACATGCTCTATTCAAGTTGGTTTCCGAGTGTAACCCTCCAATTTTCTGGCAATTTTCTGTGTTTTTCTGTGTATAGTCACCGGTCTCTGACACATTCTTTTACCTTGCTCTTTAACCACCAAAACCATTGATTGCAAGTCTGACATCCCAGAAATCTCTCCATCTTCGAAAGAGGAATGACAGCGGAGGGGAAATCGATGGAGGTACATTTGGCAGTCATCCCTAGGCCTCTAACCTTTCATCCTCTCCAGTGAGAGGTCAAAGCAAAGCCCCGTCGTCATGTGATCACTGGGCTCTGTGATGAATAGTATTTAATTTACGTTAAAGTCAGCTATGGAACAGGCATTTAGAGATGAGCGGGACGTTTAAAAATGTGTGTCTTATTTTTAAGGGGTTTGAATATCAGAGAAACTCAAAAATTTTGCGAAGCCACTTAAATTTCACATTGCGGGATATATTGATTGGGAATAATAAAAGACTGCTTGAATCGATGTGTGTATTTGCATAACATCTAAGTATTCTCACGGCAAACTTTTGTTAAATCTATTTCTGGCCACGGCGATGACAGGGTATACTTGCAAAACACTTTCAAATTCCTCCTCAGCACTTGATTTCGTATGTGCATTTGATAAACTTTGTATTGACTGGTTGAGCTGCGGTGCGTTCGGCAAATACAGCTCTGATAGAATGACCAGCGACTGGAGAGCATGACCTTTTGTGGGCCACGGTCCTGAAAGATGAATGCCTCTGCGATTGAATGAATATATTAGCGAGGCTCTGAAATTCATTGCTAACACGGTCTACAGCAAATAGCTACCACGCATGACAGCTTGTGTGATGAGACTTTTTATCACTGTCATCTGTGACCCCCTTTAGCTATGCTGATCACATGCTGGGTGGTATTGGTATAATTAAAGTCTTTAGACAACGAACCATAATAGTGTGTGGAAATATTATTATTATAATATGACAGATGTACTATGGGTGTACAGGTGTCCAAAATAAATGTGTACCAAATTTAATAGATGACAATAGCTACATATTATGGAAATGATATTGCCCATGAGTGCAAGCCCATGAGCACTGGGCTGGCACTCCTCTCTACTCCTTCCCGTAAAGTAGTCCAAGGCTAAAACTTTTTCTACTGCAAAGTATACACAGTGTTTCAAACATAAAAAGATATATATATACATAAAAAATATAAAATAATATTAATTAATAAAATAAAAAAAAATAAAAAATGGGTGTATTCTTGTAACTGGATGAAGCTGTCAATATGCCAGGTTATCAATAGCTAACTGGTTAACAATCAAAAGCAGCATACAGGATTTAGACCCAGTATTTTAGTCCACAATGAAGATTACATGTAATTGCACCTACCCTCTGGTATAATTAGGTTGCCCTCAAGTGAGAGGATGTGTATGTGCGTGTGTGTGTTTGTGTTTGATTGTTCATGAAGAATATACAATAGCTTTCCCAGATGAGAAAAAAACCCTCAAAGGACAAATCTATGGAAGCCAAGCTATAAAAGGTTAGGCCAGTCAATTTCAGTTAATTTCAGAGAAGCTGATGAAATGGTTGCAGAGACAGCCAATGTGTGGCTCGCCAGCCACTGAAAGCTTTAGTATCGAAGAAGTGTGTATACACCTTGTGTATACTCGTACCATGGATACCAATTCACATGGCTTGTAAAGTTATCCAGCAGGGCCCCAGCAAGGTCATAAATATCATCCCACGTGACCAAATAGGCACTAAACAAAAATGCTTTCTCCATTATTGTCCCTGTGCTGTTTTAATCAGAAAAGGAACACATTTTACCAGTAAACAACACCTGCATGTACATACTATGACCACTGGTGTTAAGCTGAAAGGCTGTGTTTATGGCAACATTAATACTGATGATCATCTGACAAGCGACATAATGACAATAGAGAGATTGTACATATTCATTCTAACAGAAAAACAAAGTCTATACAATTCAAATACTACACACTTTGGATTCTGCAGTAGCCAAAATACTGAGGGTTTTGAGATCTTGTCATCACAGAGGAATGTCGAGAGCCCTTATTTAATCTTTCTGAAATTATTCCAAGGTGACATTAGTGCCTGTGTCCACATGGTTTTTTTCAGCTGCCTCCATTTTTCATAGTCATTTTGAGTCATCAACCTTTTGTCCTGCTCTCTCTCTCTCTCTCTCTCTCTCTCTCTCTCTCTCTCTCTCTCTCTCTCTCTCTCTCTCTCTCTCTCTGTGTCTCTCTCTCTCTCTCTCTCTCTCTCTCTCTCTCTCTCTCTCTCTCTCTCTCTCTCTCTCTCTCTCTCTCTCTGTCTCGCTGTGTCCTTGATATAGATACCTACAGTGTCTGTCTCAGAAAACCATTAATACCATACATGGATGTTTGCAGGGAGAGCAGAGAAAAAAGGGAAAAGCTAATAATGTTGGCTTGAGCTTGGGGCTAATTAAAATTCTATAAATATGGTGGAGGTAGGTGGCGTGATGGATGTAGTGTGTCAGAAGTCCGGTGGGGCAGGGAGGAGCAGTGAGCGGAGGTGCTTGGACAATCAATACCAGTGCACGCAACGCATGCCGCCGCATATGCATTTAATGAACCGACAGTTTTATCTGTTAATTACATGCCAGGCCACACGTTAGCATTCTTCACACTGTGCCGCTCGGGCCTTTCTGCCTGTCCAGATAATGGCCAGCTATTTCACCCAACAAATCTGCAAACAGTGGGCACACCCCCTCTATTTCACTCCCACTCACTTTATCTCTCCCTCTCCTGTTTGCACTTTCGTTTATTGCAGGTATTTTTCCATGTGACGCACTCGGTAAATGTAATGCATTCCATGTCTTTTGTCCACCTGCTTTAGAGGCGTATTGGCATTCTGTCCGCAAAAAGTTGTGCATCAGGAAATGGATGAAGTTTCGATGGAAATATTGTATGGGGATGAGCTGGGTTAGCAGGGACACTTGATACATCAATATTTCAAATATGTTATAGCTCATAGATACATATAGAAAGTTGAATTTACCATTCTGTTTTTTTGCAAGCATTGCTTGAATTGCATCCTGCAGTATGTGTTTGTTGGCTAGAGGAGGCAGAGTAGAGTTTCATTGGGTCGAAATATCCCTGTGTTTAGTTATTGACTTAACCAAATGTATGTTTTTCAACCACCATTGGGTTCCATGGTTTCTGAAAAATGAATGCCTCTATAATGATAGTCAAAATGTAATGTGTTCTCAAAAGATTCCGCAGACAAATGTATCTTCAGTTGGTCTGCGAGACTCATGGATGTGAGTTGAAATAATAGAAGCTGAAAAAAAAACAAAGCTGACAAATTTAGTTAATTAAACACAGCGGCCAAGTGGAAAATGGCGGTGACTTATATTTATGTAATGATGGGGCATGTATGCGTATGCATGTGAGTGCATATGCTTACAAGTGGTCCAGGTATTATGAATGCTTATGCTGATTATGGAAATTCCCTGCCCAAAACAGGAGCAATGACCACTATGAGATAAAGGCTGGCAATGTGCTGAAGCCTCTGCTACCACCTGAATGCCTATTCTGTATTATAATTTCCTGATATTTAAATCATTAAACACATCTTAAAACTATTATAAAACACGTAAAAACATGTAGCATATGCAGCGTCCTAGGTTTAATCCCCGACACGCTCAGTCTTAAGCATCCTTAAGCGAGATGCTACCTGCTAACTGCTCTGCTCTTAAATACTTGTGAATGTACTTGCCTTACCTTAACCTCAGAGATTCATTTTGTAGGCGTAATCTTCGCACATTACATTCCAAAAAGCCCAAAAGGCTAAGGTAGAGGTGACACTGGCAAATGCAATTTAGAGCGCGTATGAAACATAGCAAATAATAAATAAAAGTGGATGGCACCTATTATATTGTTTTTACCCTCGTTAACCTTTGCTCCACATCGCTCATTTCCCACCACTCAAATCTCAACCTTTGTAGGTCAAGCATCACATCGTGGTGAATAAAAAATGAGCGCCTACATCCATAATACCAGTAGTATTTTTTATTTATATTCTTTTTGATAATATATAAATTGTGATAATGACTAAAAGATTTAGAAAACACATACACAAACACACATGCACACACACACACAATTATTCCACGTTTAAGTACGTTGGAAGATTAAGTAGGTGCATTGGGACACTGGGTTACGTGCCATATACTGTAAGTCTTGGCTGCAGTCAAGCACCGGCAGGCCTGGTGTGGGTGATAAGTTGCTATTCTTACTGCTGTTCCTTCAGTACATCTCCTTTGTCTCTCTGGCTTGGATCACCAGAGGCGTATCTTGACAGCCCCAGAATTCCCACGTGTCTGATATGAAAGCTTCCTTTCAGCTTTACATCAGTGCCTGGTGGGCGCAGCAGAATCCTAATTGGGTGTATCAAGATATTTCTTGTATGTCTTGGAGTGACTGTTGTGTTTCTTACTGTTCTGAGAGGGTTAATATTTTATACGGTGTGAGTTGTTATTATTGAAGGCATGTGTATTTAGATGTTTCTCATGTCCGAAAATAATTATAGGTCTCTTTGAAATAGATTCAACACTCTTTATGATCCACTTTAGGATAGCTAATACACCAGGCTATCCTTGGCAGGATACAATAAACTGGTCCGTGGCCGGAAACGTTCCAAATACTGTTAAACATTAATCTGTAGCCCTCACACACTGTATGGAGCAACACACTGACTCACACACTCATGCACACTGGCTCACTGTGACCTATGTGCCAATAGGACAGCCTTCTGAAACTCCCTTTGAATCTCTCAGCCCTCCCATAAGAACAGTTACGTTTATTTTTAACTCTGGCAGATGTCTCTCTTCTCCTCCCTTTATCAAACCAGACACGTTCTCAGAAAAGGGAGCAAAGAAAACATTCCTCAACTTGATCTACTCCTGCTAAAACTCAGCGGCAGGACTCAGATTCAGTTTCATTTTTGACAGACCCCAAATCGCGCTCTTCAAACGGGGTGGGAGTTGAAGGCGGAGAGGGACATGTTAATAGCTTGTATTGTGCCACTGTCTCTCACGGCGCTGTTTTAAAGCCTCGCTCAGGAGGAACACATCCTCTTTAATACCGACTTTGCAATTGCGAGCCTACTGTTGAAGTTGCTGACTCACATGGTAGTCATTTTAAAATGGTGGCCAGGAGTTGATGATAGATACAGCAGGCCACCTGCAGGATTAAAAAAGCGCCACAGGCAGGTGGGAGGGAACACAGGACTACTGCACTCTATTTTCTATAAATGTGGTCTGAATTAGAATCTAATTTAAGGTGGCACACACGGGGAGAGAAAAAAAAAAGTGTGTTTCAATTCTTCAATTTGTGCAACTATTCCATTCCATTAGACATGTAATTTCTGCTCGTCAGACACTGGGTGAAATGATGAAATGGGCCCCCCAATGGAGAGCTTTTTTCACTTAAAAGTAATTAGCCCTGGAGTACAGGGATGAGCAACCATGCATATGCCTGCAGATTTATGTGTGTGTGTGTGTGTGTGTAGCAGAGGTGAAGAGGTGAGAGAGAGAGAGAGAGAGAGAGAGAGAGAGAGAGAGAGAGAGAGAGCAATATGGAGACATAGCCTGTATCAAGACAGATATGAGATAGGGAGAGTGAGTAAAAGCTCTGACCTTGTGGTACCCATCATCCCCCTAAAGAAGCTACTGTAAGATAACAGCAAAATAACTATACAGTATAAGCATTGGTTAATTATATGATAGATAACATTGATAAATACTGTATATACACATTTCTTTAAAGAAAACCACATAGTAAACATAAATATAGAATATATATATGTATATAAATTAAAGAAATGAATACAATTTATTTATTTGCCGTATCTCTAACCTTTCTGAAAATCACCTCGCAACACCCCCTAAAAGCTTTTTGTGACCCCTTCAGGGGGCCCCACCCCACAGTTTTAGCACTACTCCTCTAAGCCAGTCACCTGCCACCTTTATGTGCCTGTGGAAGCCCCCGGCCAGCCGGGTTTAAAAGCGATGCTCAGGGACACTGCTGTTCTGTACAAGGCCAGACTGAGACGTGCAGATAACAGGCATGGGACCATGGCTCCAGAGCAAGAGTAAGAATCTCATATTTTGTTTCATGTTTATTTTAGTGGAGCCCCTCTGTGATCATCCGACTGCACTGCCTGCTGTCATGCTGAGGTCTGGTTCAGGCTTGTCAGGCCCTGTGGATGAGCCTGCTCCGGCCGAAGGCAATGGTTTACATCTACACCCAGACCGAGCAGGGGTGAGTGGGTGGTGGCTGCTGAATGTACAGTAAGTGAATATTTAAGGAATACCTACCAAGGTCTTTTAAATGTTTTCTAAAAGTCACCTACAGTTATGTTATGTAGAATGATTTAACCAGTGTATGATCACCAGTACATGCACAATAGATTGTCACCTGCTTAATATGGACATAAAAATAACCAACCTCTTATCTGAGTGCAATTAATCTCACTGATGGATTAATTCATCAGTCAGATGAATGTCATCTCCAACAGCGCGGCTTGGCCGTGATCCCTGTTCGGACGACTGTGATCCACGTGAGTGTGGGCATGCAGGAGCGCTGTACCAGCTGGGACCAGCGCTCTGGGAGAAATACACTGGTTTGGTGTTCGTGCACCGATCACCGCCTCCCACGAGTGAGTATATCGGGATGGCCAGCCCCGGTAATACCACATCGTGTCAGGCCAGGCCGCCCTGCCAGCTTGATTAAAATGCGCCCATCAGGAGCAAACGCCGAAGGCCCCAAAGGGTCCGGGTGAAACGCTGCCATGACTCTGTGGAACAGGTCAGGGTTGTGCATTGTTGCCTTTTACCATCACATTTCAGTATTGGTTTGTATCAACGCATACAGACACGGTCAGGCAGAAGGAAATAAGATTTAAAGTGGAACTCTATGGGAGAAGAGATGCGAGTGTATGCCAGCTGGGGTGTGCATCTTTCATCCCCACGGTGCCACAGATTAATTTGTGCACAGCCTACAAACTAGGGGAGTGCTCCATCACGAGTGCCACACCTGCAGAAAAAAGATATTCTCAAATCCATTTCCTCTTTAGCTGCGATCATGTTAAAGAGTGCATCTCTCCCCATAGAACGCCACATGCTGTCTGAACCTGTGCTGGGAGGCCTGACCTAGATATGGCAACCCAGTGTCACACAAGCCAGTAATATCGGTAAAGGACAACTCTCTCGAAGCTAAACCCAAATAACTCTTTATTCTTCCTGGTTTCATGTCTTTCTCATTACGTCGTTCTTCTTTTTGTCCTTGCAGTTCAACCATTTAATGTGTGTATCTAAAATAGCAACTTAAGTAGGCTACATACTACCGGTATGTAGCCTATTTAACATAACGGGTGTACATAGAAAACTGTGATGAACTAAATACCACATATGTACGAATCTACGTGGAGCGTCTTTACATAATATAGAATATAGTCTTTTTTATTACCAATGTTATTGTCACAGCGTAACCTGTACTTTCGTTGAGATTTATAGGTGCTGCGACAAATCTGATGCGCTTTACGCACGGCATGTTATCCCGTTCCGCAGTCAACACACCTTCTGAGGTTTTCTGTGGGTAAGTGAGTTAAAGAAATTGGCCACATTCCTCCATTTTCCTGTATCGCATCATTGAATGACAGAACTGTTCTGTGACGACTGAGTAGAGAAGGACCCAAACGCAGGACTGACTTTGCAAAAACAGGTGTTTATTTAGAAACACTA
>JAOEHI010019826.1:0-28140 GCA_025447815.1 Percopsis transmontana | reverse complement strand
CCCCCCCCCCCCCCCCCCCCCCCCCCCCCCCCCCCCCCCCCCCCCCCCCCCCCCCCCCCCCCCCCCCCCCCGACTCATTTATTCGCAACAGCACGTGTGACGTCATGCATTCTTCCTCAAGGGCTTTGTTTGGTCTTTTACTGGATCAGCTCAAGATGGATATCTATCATCTGTTCAGCGCAGTTTGCCCGAGTTGGCCGTCGCTGTTTGCGGAGCTGACGCCCCCCCGCCTCGCATTTTTGAAGTATTTTTACAGAATGCAGTGGAAATACATTGTAAAAACAGAAATACCCTACAAATAATTATTTAAAAGAGAACTTTTTGCTTGTTTTTTAGCAGCACCATTTAATCGATTCAACTGTTTTTAAACGTTATATTCATTTATCTTTGTTGCCCTTCCGAATTTTTGTCATAATATGTTAATATATTCGTGATTCCGTGTCCTAAAAGCAGAAATCAGTGGATGAAGTTGCGCATCAAAAACCCAGCTAGTCTGTTTTTATCTTAAAAGTTAAAATATAGGCCTACTGGAGTAGCCTACCACACTTTAGTATGCCAAATAATTATTATAATTATTATTATACAACAGACCAAAGTATTATAGAAATAAGCCAGTATAAAACCCTAAAATAAATATACAAATCATATAATATCTAATTTTAAAGTCCAGTGGAAAATTATAGTTTCCATAACACAGTTCAAGAAGTTATGGAGGTAATGGAACACTGAAGCTGAAAGAAATAGATGTATCTCAATCTGCTCTCTTTTTGCTAGCTTGTAGTCCTTATTATTGATTGATTATTGACAATATGGAAACTAATAATAGAAATGTGTTGCTGATAATTAGGACAGAACAACAGAATGTCCCATTGAAAATACTGTGACCTATATTAAAGCACCACGATTTAGTAAGCTAAGTTTTATTTATCCACAGAACAGACCCACATATGTGAATCGCATGACATTCACAGATGCATAGGCCTAGATACACAATTAGGTCACTTGGCAGACGCTTTTATCCAAAGCTTACAATTACATACTGCTATTACATGGAGCAGATAGGGGCATCTTGCTCAAGATGCCTACAGGTAGGCCAACTCTGGGGCTTGAACCCACAACCTTCCGGTTGGGAGTCCAACACCTAGACCACTAGACTATCCTACACACACACGCAAAGGCCTGTACATACACACTCTTGCTTACAAGCACACGTTTTGCACATCTAAACGAATATATACGTGTGTGTATCAAGTATTTCTGTTTTACAAATTTACTTGCATTCAACTGCAAAAACTACCAAAAAGAGCCATTCCAAGTGCTGTGAACAGCAGTGTTCACAGCACTTGGAATGGCTCTTTTTGGTAGTTTTTTCAGTTGAGAGACCTGTGAGTCAGTAAACCTGTTTTTGTGCTGTGAACAGGTCTTCTTTTCACAGCCACAAAACTGTAGTTCACTCACTTACAAATTTACACTTACTGGCACTCCTGGGCCGAATCGACCACCCAGGACCAGATTGCGATCATTTCCTGTGGTGTTCTACTGTGGACCAGCATTAAGTTCTTGTAGATGCATGGGTTGTCCCTATACTTCTGCTCAATGTCAAATGTCCTGAAGCCCTTGTGCTTGTCTGGTGCCAGGCCTAGTTTTTTCAGACACATGCCCGTGTAGACGTCATCAATAGGATACAGGGCAACCTGCTGAGATATGTTGTAAAGACGTAGCGCCAGATCCCCAGAGTACAAAAACCCACCCCCTCCCGCGTAGGGGGGGTACTGCCCGACAAACACACTCTCCGGAATAAAGTACTTAAGTTTAGGTTCTCTTTGTGGGTCGGCGTTGCTAATGACATCGCCTACAAACAGATCCCTAGCCCTGACTTGCGGCAAACCTTCTAGGAATTTGACAACTTGCATCATATTGACAAAGACATCGTCATCACCCTTAAGGATGTACTGGGCTTTGGGACAATATTGAGTGAACCACTCCATGAACAGGACCTCCTTAAGTGTGAGGTTAAAGAAGGTGTCTCTGTAATCCCATTGGAGGATGTCTCTGTGAAGGTCTGCCTCGTGCCTCACCATCTTGGACAAGTCAGGGAAGTGGTCCACTGACATGGTGTTGCCGAGCAAGAACACTGTTGCCACTGCCCGATTGGCCAAGATACCCGCCCGTCCCCATGACTGACGAATGGCCTGCCTTCGGTCAAAGTGGGGACCCATTGACTTAATGGCCAACAGGATGTAAGGTTTCCTCTCACACACATGCCGTTGATTGATCTGCATTGGGTAGGTCCGGCAACGTATGTGCAACAGGAAGTCCTGAAAGCGCTGCGGAAGAGTGTTGTAATCCAAGACTTGTGTGGGGACTCTGTAGTCTGGCTCACAGGTATGTATGGGCCGTGTGTCATTTAGCCATTCCGGCAGGTTGATGAGGGAGTTGTTGGAGAGTGCTGACTTGAAGAGGGGGTTATATATGAAGTCTAGTCGTTGCTGCTCTTTGTTCCAGAAAGACTCGCTGGGTGCTTGTCGGCACCAGAACCTCTGGGACGGGATTCTAATGTTCCTACGTCCACTTTTATCCTGGCCCAGGTTCCATGAGACCACCAGGACACAGATGAGCATGTTGAAAATCATGAACAAGCAGAGCATCCTGGTTTTCTTGCGGCCCAGACACATCTTTCCTCCTGGTGGAGCCTAAATAGAAAAGGACAGGCAAAATCTATGAAACAAACCCAGGATACAAAGGGGCATTTGGAAACATATTTTGTTGAGGCAGGTCAGTTCTCCCTGTTTGGCCTCCAAACTAAGACTGGCTGGATTTTTCATTCAATGGGTCCGTGCACATTTTTTCTTATCCCTCCCTTATTCCCTTCTCGCTTGTCGCTTAAACAATGACAGGCAGCCATCACACATTTCCAATTCTGGCATTCACATGATACTGATTTACAAGGGGCTAGTGTTATTTATATTGACATACAGGGAAAAACACTTATGCTACATGCTAGTTTAACTAAGATCATTAGAATGCAATACAAGATAAGCAATCCAGTAGCATGTATACATATCCCTACAGTATATGTAAAGGCCAGGGATTGGATTCACAAAAGTGCTGTTAAAATATATCATATTAGTTAATTTGATTGTTCCCAGGATAACCTACAGTCTGTCTATACAGGTTATACCAGGCTGCTACCTTATAACATACAATACTGTTTGGAATAGTGGTTAAAGTGGTTAACTTTCCAAGGGAATAAACTGGTTATTAACAACAAACAAAAATATTGTAATATAAACAGACATCTCAATTGATAAAAATGCACAATCAAATAAATAAATAATGGGACTCTTTACATTGCATTCTTTCGTTGAACAAAAACAAAAGGCTATTGCCTACTGTATGATTCCCATAAAAAAAAACAAAAAAAATTTCAGCATAAATCTGTAAAACTGTAATAATATCCTTGGTCTCCTTTCCCTGGACCTACTTCATGTCAACATTTTGGCCATTTGGGACTCTTCATCGTCACTATCTAACCTTGTTGAGGATGGCTCTAAGTCAAGAACCACTGAGCTGATTCTACAGATACTACAACCATGAGCACAAAACCATATGTGAAGGGGAATGTGATCCTCCATCGGCCTCTGCATCTCTGTACAGGATAACTGAAAAAGTTCTCATTCAATCATTAGTGAATTGTACATGACATTGGCTGTAATAATAATAATAATAATTAATAATAATGATTTTATCCAAAGCAACTTACAAAATTAGTATTAAGAATAAAGGAACATTTATGGGTTTGACCTCTCGCTCAAGGAACCCATGACCTTCTTTGAGCTGGGAGTCGAACACCCAGACCACTACACTATCTTGGCAGAGGGGGGAAAGGGAGGGTTGTCTAACTGTTCTCCTGTTTGAACTGGATCAGTTAAGCTATTACAAATGTTTGAACTAACTGTAGAAGAGCCACAATAGGCCAGAGTCCCAAGGTCGTAGGTCGCAGTGCTCAAATGTGTTATCATGATCCATTTATTAGGCTATACTCTGATAAGGGTGGAATAAAGGTTTATATTATATTTTTATCAACAGAAAATTACACACATAATTTATGTAACATAGTATGTGTTAGAGAGAGACTTAGACGCTATAAATTAAGTTAGGCTAAGCTATTCAAACACACGTTTTGGAAAAACACCTGCACTAAAATTAGACGAGAAGTAAGAGAAAGCAAAGGGTCAATGCTAAATGGCATTGAAAAAGGGCTTTTTCATAGGTCCAAGGGCAAGTAATCTCTCAGCACAACCTAGTTAGTTGTTAAACTGTCGACAACACAATGGGCTACTTTATCTGACAAAACGTCTTTTGTAAAAGCGGTGTGACAATGCATGCATGCTCCCAGACATAATAGCTAGATGCCTTTTGTGCAAAAACACGTCAACCTCACTTCGTCTTCGTTGACACATAAATTTCATGTGCATGATATTGTAGGACTACCGGGTTATCAAATTGCTAAACCATATAGCCTATATCATATAAAGGACCCTGTACGCACCCTAGCATATTACAATTATTATTATTACTATTATTAAAATAATTTTATTGACTATGTTGACGCACAGAAGGGCGTGCCTTTAACGTTGCATAAAACAATTAAAGCAAACCTATTCTTTAAGACACACGTCCATAAACTAAACTGCAGAATTGCGAGAAGTTACCTGCAGGGTGGATTGTCCCAGTCATCTGAAGCCTACAGCTGTGTTGACCTTTTCGAGCAGACAGGTTGCATTCGGATTAAGTTCCTTTGAAAATATATAAAAACGCAATTTTTTTGTGCCGCTTCCGAAAACACTTGTGTGCTGATCGCACGACTGGAAGTGTCACACATCATGCCGGATCCAAGGGAGCAACATTTACGGTTTTATTATTGTGCCCCTACGTCATCGCTCCGCCTGCAGCCTATTATGTTGAGATCGTTCCTTTGACTACAGTGGGCTATAGATTTTATAATACTACTCGTTTATTATTTACAACGAGTAGTATAATAATACAGTAGCCTACTAATATGCTCCATAGTCCATATTCTGGGCGCAACATATTTCAGATAAATTAATGCACGCAATTGCACTTTTTAAAGGGCAAACTATAAAGGTAACCTATTCATAAATAATCAGAAGCAGATTCATTTGAATAAATTATGTAGGCCTACGTATTGCTGCGAGGGATACTTTCAGCACCACATCCACCTATGAACTATGAAACAAACCCAGGTTTGCTGGCCAGCGGTTATCACTTCCTGGCCAAAGCTAGCAGCTACACCAAGCAGTCGTGTACACTCACAGAGGTGTTCTGATTTAACTGATAAGACCTTGGGTTAAAGTTGATCAGGCTTATGTTCCAAATTGGCTGAGGTCTGAAAACTGCATACACTTTAAAGCAGTGGTTCTCAATGTTTTGTTTGGCTTCTGTACCCCCTTTCCATTCCGTTCAAAGCCCAATTACCAGACTACAACATTATTTTTTTATTTAAGCATAGAAGAGAAAAACATAAATACACAATAATATAAGTACATTTACTTCTTGAATAGATCCAGGAGAAAACAGATTGAAATTTAAAATGTCTTTATTCTCTATTTAAAGGCCTAAATAGATGTCTACTATTAATCTTACAAAATTGTACCCCTTGCAGTACCCCTAGGGTTACTAGTACCCCCCATTTGAGAAACACTGCTCTAAATAACCAATAATACAGTAGTGTCAGGGGATGTCAATCAAGTGGGGTCTGTATACCCCCAGGCAGTCCCGAGAAGAGGTCTAACCAGCACATTATGTGGGTGGACAGTGGTTTTAATAGCTTACACATGAATCAAAGGCATGGTGCATATTACATAAAGACACACGTCACACTGTATTTATAGAAGCTAGGGATTGATGTAGGGTTTAAAGTCTTTATGAAAAGGTTTTTGTGTACAGCCAAATGAAACATCCTCAGTCCCAAGAAAAACATGGCGTCACTAAGCAGACAGTAACCTGTCAGTCCGTTTTATGTCCCTTCGGGGGTTATTTTTGGCACACTAGCTGCGTTGTACGAAGCTGTCGATGCTCTGCTGGATGTCCGCCATTTTCTTTAGCACCTGGTTGACTGTGGCTTCATTAAACTCCAGACACACAAAGTCAGACTCCTGCAAGTGATAGGACAGACTGTATATCAGGTAACAAAGGGAAGGATGCACCCTGAAAGGCTCATAGAGGAATAACTACAACATCCAAGTTCAAGGTAACGGTGATTACAGGTGGGCCTGTGTTGACCAAAGAGCCAGTACAGCTCTTTGACTCGTTTTAATAGATTTTTGGAAAACAGAGTTCTATGGCCAAGATATGAGCTATATCTGATGTTAGCTAGATGTTTGTAAGCAGGAGAAAATCATTGTTGCGTTTTAAACATTTTGGTAGGCTGTTATGCCATTGAGAAAAATATTACATTACACACAGACCTTATCCTTAAAAGTATCCTCAAAGTATCATTCTAAAATAGAAATGTAAGTTTAAATATTTATTTTCCATGTTTAAAGGTGGGTGATGCAGGAAACATGTGGTGGAAATATACCCAAAATAACCAATCCTAAATCATTTGTCCCACAGGATCAGGGGAATAGAATCAAGCAGGGGTCTGCACATGGCCACACAGTCCTGAGATGAGTTCAAAAAGACGTGTGCTTTCAAATAGTAATGAGCGTGGTTTCTTAACACAATTCGGGTGGATGTTTAACAATAGAGTCAAAATGAATTTCAACTTTCAAGTGCCTTGCTCAAGGGTTACATAACAGTAACCCTTGAGGTAACACAACAGACATACTGCTGTTATGTTACGTTTCTATTAGGTTGGAGCATAAACTTCCAACGAGAGCCCTCGCTGGCTCCATGTGTGTGACAACGACACAGAGAGTTTTTGTTACGTGCTACTAAAAGATGAATGATGGCCAATTCACTGACAATGCTTGGACATGACATAAGATCATCCCATTTGTCCCTGTCCTTTTATTCCTTCAATTGTTCTCAACAATAGATGTGAGGATCCCTCACCACGTTACCAGGGATACCGCAACTCTCTTATTTCTACCTTCTATTTGTTTCGTCTAATTTTGACATTGTACATGTTAGGCAATTAGCCACAGCTCCTAACGGAACCCTTGAGCAATGCTAACACTTCCATCTGGATCATTTAAAATATTTAGCCGACATTGAATTGCCAAAGTGGTCGTTAAAATGCCACCTGTCATTACAGGAGTGACCGAGTTCTTTGGGACCAGTTAGTGTGCAGATGTGCTGCTCATCCTGTGTGTTCAAGTCCAATAATAAAGCCAGTAACGTTAGGTAGCTCTACACTAGTTCATGTTGAAAACCATAAGGGAAAAGTAAAAGCAGTGTACTGTTGAGTACTGTTGAATAATGGTTCATGAGTTATATATTTTTTTGTTTTTCCAATAATATAGCAAAGGATAATTCTCCATGCCTCGGCTCAACAGTGCAAGGGACATCAATATAAAAAATTCCAGTATAAATTAAATTCAATATTTTAGACATAAAACCTTACCTACACTTTTACTGTATATCAATAGTCATCAAGGGCATTGAAAGTCAAGTTCACTTCCCTGGCCCACTTCTGCAGCCCTAAGCTACACTGGGCTATTATTAACATTGAGTAACATAATATACGTCGGTGTAGTTTAATAGAATCCCAGAGAATACCACAGGTGTGCCGCTCTAGTCCGCTGCCCTACATCTCAGATTATCATAAAAGACCTGAGGGAGATGAGAACAGGAAATAGGGACAGGCAGACTCCCGGAGGATGAGCTATACTGGCAAATATAGCACAGAACACAGGGAATAATCTGCTATACGGACGATCACTGTCTGGTCTTGACCTTTATATGAGTCCATTTGGCATGTAGGCTACACTAAATGGTAATGAACATTCAATACGGCCTATGAGTCCAAGCCACAGGGGACAATGGAGAACCAGGACCAGTGACCACAGGATGGTTTGAGCATTGCAGATAAAGACACTGAGGTGTGGCTTGATATCTGCTGATTAAAATGACAAGATAGCTGGATTCTCCTCATGCTCGCTAAAGATTGTGTGCGAGTAGGGTCCTCCTGGGCATACTGTACATTCACATAAGGGGCTCTAGCATCCATAGTAACATTACACGCTAAATCATTTAAAACACCCCCTTGAGATTTTTGCCTCTTCAAGTATGAATAATAAATTATTAAACCAACCAAACAGTGTTGCATGTGCTAATGCTACAGGGTTAATGTAATTGTAGAGTAATTCTAGAAGCTTGTAAATCATAACCATGGCAAAACCATGGTTTGAATGCCTGTCTGTCGGCTCTAACCAAGGTCAGTTTCCTCAACATTTCCGTAGCCAAGCCTTGCTGCAGCTATTTTGTAACAAGTTCTCTACCTCTATTGCTTCCCTTGTTAAATAAAAGTTTATTTTAAAAGATAAAACTCAAAGTCTCACCTGTTCAGGCCCGCCCAGTTCCAACTCCACCAAGGCCACAGGGCCACTGTGGGCTGTGTCTACCTGACTACCCGAGGTCTGCAGGTCTACCCTCCAGGACAGGCTTTTGAGTCCCGGCTCCCAGCGGCTCTGTGCCAGAAGGCTCTCCCTCACTCGGTCCCTCTGGCTCTTCCAGAAGCGGGAGAGGGCTGCAGCCTGTTCTACACTCACCCCCGCTCCACCCTGCTTCCTGGTCTGGGCGGTGAGGTAAGCCTCCAGCTGCCTGTGGTCCATGTCTGCTGTGGCGATGGACTGGAGATGGAGTGTTTTAGTGCTTAATTCTGTAAACCATTACTTTAATGTCCATCTCATGAAAGACTTGAATGGTTCTGCTCATGGTTTTGAGTGAACTACAGCCACAGTGGGGGCCGGCATTCGCAGTGGGTCTGTGTTTTTATTTATTAGTACTTTAATTATTTGTATTAGGTAATAAATGTCTTTGTTGTCTAACCCTAATAGAATACTACACTGCAATACTACAATTGCTACTTAAAATAGGGGTAAAACAAAACATGTAGCAGGAAAAAACACAATGTTCGTGATAATTGGAATCTGACTAATAGCAACAATAGTACATGTATGTTAGTGCTGCCCCCTGCTGAAAAAGGTAAGAATGACACCAGCAGACAACATTGCTAGTAAGACGGCCTACTGTCTAAAATCATAATCATGTACGATAGAAGATATAAAATCATATCCATGTAAAATTGAATTTGACATTTCCCTTTTGTTCATACGGGATTGCCATTAAATTTACACAGGAACTCTCCCTCTCTCTATCAGGTTGATGTTTCTCCAGTTCCGTTTTTAAAGCAGGAAAGTGTTCTTATTCTTGTTATACATATTGTACATTGTGAATTCCTCAACCAGGTTTCACCTTATCAGCATTTAGAGAATAGTTCTGGTTATGCCGTTCGTTTGCATTAAAATAAAGTAGTATTTACTATATTTCGTCTGAAATTGAATTAACCACGTTACCTTTACAAGTCCTTTCATTTTCTCATGCAAGACGTTAAACTCCTCCTGGGGGAGATTAGGATATAGTTCATTTTTGAGCAGCTCCTCGGTGACATCGATATTATTATAATATACCCTTTGAGCTATTCCATTTAAAAGTCCGGTCAGAGATTTAGTCGTTTCGACGTCCGCCATGTTGAACTGTTTTGGTCACGTGATATGTCACGCGGAAGCGAACAGTAAAAAATGTAATTATAAAAAGCAGATAGCATTACGTTTATTAATTTATTGCTAAATCTCCAGATATTTCACATTGTCCCAGTCGCCGAATCAAATCCGTTGGTGTCAACTGCTTACAGTAAAACAGTAGGCATAACAATAGACTTTTTTTACAACAATATTTACAAAGTGCTTTAAAAGTGCTTATAACACAGTGTGACAGAATGCAGATTAAAACGCCGATGTAATGGTCAAGGCAACAGACAGAAAAGCATTGTGTTAGTGTAGGGTGTAACACGGATACGTTTTTTTCTTTCTTCTAAGAGTATAATAATCTACGTCATTGCTTCTAAGAAAGCAAGCCAGATAAACGGGACCTGCATACCACATAACTGAGTAACGACAACAGTGTCGAAGTCCAGCAGAAGTAATACGCGTTCCTGAATATTTAAACACTGAAGACATCACATACACCGGCGTGCAATTTTCTTTCTACAGGTTAAAATGGCGGAAATAGTTACAGGATATGAGAAAATGGTAAGTAGGCCTAATACGTTAACAAGATTAAGTTTCCTTGGTGAACCCAGATACTTTTAGAACACAGACAGGAGGATACAGTTTAGGCTAAAATATTATACTTAACTTGCACAGTTGTGGTCAAAAGTTTACATACATATATGTAATATATGATTCCATCACATGTAATATACAGTCTATGTATGCCGTGGCAGTTTGAGTTTCCGATAATTACTACAACTCCTATTTTTCTGTGATGGAATCATTGGAGCACATACTTCTTTGTCACAAAAAATAGTCATGGAATTTGGTTCTAGTTTGGTTTATGAATTTATTATGGCCTTCTGAAAATGTGACCAAATCTACTGGGTCAAAAATATACACAGCAACTTCAACGATCAATTCTGGTGATTCTGGTAGAAATTGTATCAATCAAATTTGCTTTGTGACATGACCTCTTTAACTTCTCATCAGTCATTATGATTTCTACAGCTGGTGACTTCTCTGAGACCATTTACACAGGGCTCGTTTGATGCACTCATTGGGCTCAACCACAAATGCTATGATTGGCAAGGAGCTCAGCATGGAGTCAAGTAGATTATTGACTTGAACTAGTCAGGAAAGTCACTTGGAGCCATTTCAAAGCAGCTACAGGTCCCAAGTTCCACTGTACAAACAGTTTGTAAGTTGTGTCACTGCCACGATCAGGACAACCACGCAAGCTATCAACTGCTGCTGAGAGAAAATGGGTCAGGATGGTCAGGAGTCGACCAAGAACCACCAAAAAGTAGGTCTGCGATGAAGTAGAAGCTGCTGGAACACAGGTGTCGGTGTCCAGAAGGTGTCGGCTGCCGTGTAAGAAGGAAGCGGGACCTTAAGGCTCGACTGAAGTTTGCTGCTGATCACATGGACAAAGAAAAGGCCTTCTGGAGGAAAGTTCTGTGGTTGGGTGAAACAAAAATCAAGTTATCTGGCCACAATGACCAGAAATATGTTTGGAGGAGAGAAGGTGGGGCCCATTGAGAACATGTGGACTTTGCTGAAGAAACCGGTCCGTGTCATAAAGCCAACAAATTTAGCTGAACTGCACCAAATCTGTCATGGAGTGGTCAAAGATTCAACCAGAAGCTTGTGGATGGCTACCAAAAGTCCCTAATTGAGGTGAAAATGGCCAACGGACATTTAACCAAATATTAATTGCTGTATGCATATTTTTGTAGTAGCTTTGGTCGCATTTTCAGAAGACCTAATAATATATTCTTAAAAGATTTTTTTCTGGTGACAATGAAGTATATGCTCTAATGATTCCATCACAGAAAAAGTTGTAGTAAGAGTTGTAGTAATAATTGGAAACTCAAACTGCCAATGACATACATATTCTTTACAAGTGTTTGTAAACTTTTGACCACAACTGTACACACACACACACATTCTCACACTCGTATACCTTCATATTCACACATGCGTGTATGTATGTGCAAGGGAAGTATACAATTTTGGCCTAAAAGGCTTAACGTACAAGAAATGACTAGCTTTAACCCCATCAAACTAAAAATACAAGAAATGTCCTGTCTTAAGAAATTGCCTACAAGAAATGACCTGCCTTAACCCCATCGAAATAAAATAGCAGCACGTGCTGGTTGTGCTGTGATTAACTTCACGTGGACTTTGTTTAAGGCTACAGTGTGACGATAATGTCTCAGAGATTGGACCGAGATTTAAATCTTTATCTTACACAATCGCATGCTTATTTTCATTGAGTTGACTGTTTCTCGTTGATGTGACTCCACATTTGGTGACAGAACCTTTAAACTATGTCTTTCTGTGATACATCTGGTAAAGCACATATGACTAGCTGTGTCGATCGTTCATTATGCAATAACAAAAGTGTCATTATAAAGAACTGTGCTTGTCTGTGTAGGGAATACCTTTCAGAGGCAACATCACTGGTGGAATGCAGATAGGGAAAAAAATCATGGTAATGGGTGTTGTGGATTCTCACCCTGACAGGTATAACCCATAGCCTTCCGTTTCCTTTAAGATGGCGAGAACTTCAGTACATTTATACTAGTGGGAATGAACGTGGCATAGAAATTAATTAAATAAATAGTAAATATATATATTTAAATAATATGGTTCTTGAGAAATTCGGGAATTAATTTCCCTCTGTTGTGGTACAATCTTTCTTTCTCTTTTAATCCTATAGGTTCTACATTGGTTTGTCTTGTGGTTGTGGCACATCAAAGCATCCTCCCTCTGATGTGGCACTTGAACTTGGTGTTCGTTTCAAGGACCGCCAAGTCCTACGACGGGCCTGTGTGTCTGGGACCTGGAGTGACGTTGAAAGAACCATTCCCTTCTTCCCTTTCATTAGGGATCAGCCATTTAGGGTACAAATGCTTATGACATCTGTCCAATTATTACAGTGATTCTTAACTGGACTATTACAAGGGTTTTTGCCGCACTAATTACATCTATGTCCTTTTTTGTACACAGATGTCCATTTTGGTTTCCAATTACCGTTGTTCTCAACGAATTGCACAATGTACAGTAAATATTTAGATCTTTAATATATTTAGTTCGAGGACTGATGTGTGCTTTCAGTGTTCCCTCAGCAGTGAATAAAGAGGCTGGAGGAGTGCTTGACGCCATCTGTCAAGCACGGTGGGAGGCAATGTGATGGTCTGGGGGTGTGCTTTGATGGTGGTAAAGGGGTAGATTTGTACTGGGTAAAAGGGATCTTGAAGAAGGAAGGCTATCACTCCATTTTGCAATGCCATGCCATACCCTGTGTGGACGGCGCTTGATTGGAGCCAATTTCCTCCTGTAACTGGGCAATGACCCAATGCACAGCTCCAAACTGTGCAAGGGAAGAAGCAGTCAGCTGGTATTCTGTCTGTAATGGAGGGGCCATCACAGTGACCTGTGATCTCAACCCTATTGAGCTGTTATGGGTGCAGCTATACGGTGTGGTACGTAAGAAGTGCCCATAAAAGCCAATCCAACTTGTGGGAGGTGCTTCAGGAAGCATGGGGATGAAATCTCTTCAAACTGACAACTAGAATGCCAGAGGTCTGCAAGGCTGTAATTTCTGCAATATTTTGACGAAAGCAAAGTTTGAAAGACACAATTATTATTTCATTTAAGAATCATTATTTCTAACCTTGTCAATATCTTTACTAACTGTTATATGTCCTATTCATTTTGCAACTCATTTGATATGTTTTCATGGAAAACATGACATTTCGAAGTGACCCTAAACTTTTGAACAGTACTGCATTATTTTGTCATGTGTTGACCGCTTGATTTGGATGCAAAATGTAAGTTATTGTAACCAGTACTGTATAATACTCTAAATATGTAACATTTGTAATTTACTATTTGAACATTTTAGTAGCTATATCTTGTTGTTAATACTGGGTGCTAATGGGTGCTGATATGAAAACCCAATTAGCCCGAACTAAGCAGTTGACAAATAAGGCTGTGATTTTGAGCTGTGGGAATCTTTTAATCCCTTCAACAAGTTTGTTGAAAAGATATAGGCTTTCCGCAGACCAGCATTAATTGATTCAACAACAAAAAAGTACTATATCATTTAACAATTTAAAATATGTATATGAACAACAGTAATAAAACATTTGCATCGTCTCTCCCCAGATCGAGATTTATTGTGAGCAAAGTCGCTTTCGAGTTCATGTAGATGGACAGCAGCTATTTGACTATTACCACAGAGTGCCTTCCCTCACGAACATCGACACATTATGGATTACCGGGAATCTGAAGATTACTAAACTTGGTTGAATTAATGGACTCTATATTTAAGATTTTTTAAATGTTGTCAAAAAGTCTGTTGGTTCATTTAATTGACATCACTGTTTATCATAGTTGTAATCTGTTAACTGATTAACTGCCCTTATAATAATTAGAATGAATTATATCAGAATCAATTTAACTGGTATTTGAGATTTTAGTGAATTTAACATTTGATGATTTGAGGTGTGTGTGTGTGTGTGTGTGTGTGTGTGTGTGCAGCACAGCCAGTCAATCACTATACATGCAACATGCACACGTGTAGTGAATGCTGCCGTAACCAAGCAACTTACAAGTCACCACAATGTGTTATGCCATTAAGCTGCTCTTTTGCACCAGAAACATTTCTGTCAGGGATGTGCTTTAGCTAGAGAAATAAAGGCTCAAATGGACAATAGGTTTTTAAGTAAAACAGAAGGTTTTGCAATAATATGCAATGAATGACAAAACAAGCAAACAAGCAAAAGATGATTGCACATCAGTTTTGTATAGAGCAGATGATTTATGCAGTTATCAATATCCAAAGATAATTGTAATGATAGAAAGGATATAATACACACATTTATCCACTATTATATTGTATATTGTACTCATTATCCCTCTGGGACCAACCCTCCTGAGCAGATAATAAAAAAGTGCAAAGTATATATGAATGAAATGAAGAAAGATTTATTGAAGTAGGCCTAATGGTTATGAAATAAAAGTACATGTATGTATTTATTTGTGGTTAATTATGAGGGTTATACAGTATGCATTATGCACTTTCGATCCACACCCTCCTGGCAGATAAACCTGCAATGCATGCTGGGTATAATTCCGGCGAGCGGGGGCCAAAGTGGGATCATCAGCCGGCTGAGGCAACCCTAGTTTGTCTTCAGGAGTAGCCGTTTCCTTCGGTATTGTTGAGTTCGAGTTATGAATATAATGAAAAATACTCACTCTAACGGAGTCATGGAAACCAACTGTCATAATCATAAGGTGGGTTGAGATGTTTCTTTGTACAACAAACTGCTGTCAAACCATCCCGGATGCAAACGAGAAGCTAACTCTGCTTGCTAGCTGAAGTGCCTACTGTCAGTGTAAATGTTGGCTAGCTACGCAGATGGCTAAGTGGAACAGCTGACTTGTCCCCTACTTGTAACTGATGGTTTTTGTTTTGTTTTGTTCATCCTAACCTATATAATAATGCAGATTAGATATCGCTGTTTTCATATCAGGTATTTACCACCTCGCCAAAGTGAGAACAAGAGTCGGTAAATAACAACTCAGGGTGCTTGCTACTAGTGGTAATGGCTAGGCTAATGATGCTATATTAGCTAACGTTGTTATCCTAAAGTGGTTTGGCCTAATTGTTAGCTAGCTGTTAGCTTGTATTTACATCACAGGTTCATTTAGCTCTGACTGTGTTTAAATACCATGCTAGCGCGATACCGTAACTTTCAGGTTACTTGAACACCTAGGTAACGTTAGTTGGTTATCGTGCTAGCTGTTGGCATGCTAGATTTTCCAATAACGACACTAGAAAACTTCACATATTTAGCTCCAACTTAAGTATTTAAATGTGTCGGTTTCTATGTAAGTATTTGTCTAGAGAAGCTAACTGTCTGTTTCTTTGAATTCAAGGAAACTAGTTTCTTGACATCACATTGGTACTTTTACACGGAGTCATGTAAAGTGTATTATTAAAATAGATACTTACTGTATTGTTTATTGAATTGGTTATTATTTAAGGAGACAGACTCCCAACACTTGAAAATCTGACTACTTAAAACGTATACATTTTTTTTAGATTACTTTCCGAAGTATTTTCTTGATAGTAAATTGAAAAATTATCTATCCGGTTAAATCAGTTCAGTATAGAGTATACAATGTAAAGATATTCTGTGAGATAAGGTAACCATGCAAACAAGTCTTTTGTTGACACCCGTTTCTCCAGTTGCAGGCAGGGCATGCCAACAGGTTTTCTGTTTCCTTTTACAGAAGACTGCGGTGAGGTCAGTTGGTTCTGTTCAAAGGCAGGACAATGTCATAGAGAATACAATGCTTACGATCTAGTAAGGCCTTAAAAGCTTTAAGATTTCTTTAGATAAGAATGTATTTGCTCTCTGTTTTGCAAGATGCATCAGAAAGGTCAGAATTTTTTTTTTTTTAATTTAGCTTTGTATGCCTCCATAAAATGCTTGAAAATTTTTAATATTTTGTAACTTTGAAGAACATATTAAAAATGTATAGAATATAAGACTGTATATCTAAATGGTTACAGTGCTTGAATAATTTATTTATTTTTGCATGGAATTCAGCATGATGCCCTGAGATTAAACTTTGGGTTAGTGTAAACTTCATGTAGGCCTACTCAAAACTCATAAGAAGGGCATGTTAGAACAGGAGAATGTATTCTCATCATTCTGCTATGCTTTAACTAAATAGGATTGCTCCAGGTTTGCATTAATTTTATACTTTCCAGTGCAATTTTCCTTTTTGTACTTAATTACAGGCAAGTTAGTTAAGAAAAAGAAATTCCAATTTTCAATTGCAAAGGCCTCCTGACATTATATTTTAATATAATCGAAATGACAACATTGCCTCAACTTATTCATCTTTACATCTTACAGTTTCATCTTTCTCACTCTCATAGGTGTAGCCTGCTTTAACTGAGATTGCCTGAAAGCCATGGAACCAGATGTGGTCCGCATGTACTCCTCCTCTCCGCCCCCCATGGAGGATGGTGCTGAGGAGGAGGAGGATGAATTTGGAGATTTTGGCGGCTTTTCCGGCCTCACCAACAGTGTCAGCTTCACAGAGTTTGACACCCCCACCACTTTCAACCAGGCCCAGGCCTTGACGGCTACCTCTCCGCCAGAGCTTGTCAATAACAGAGCTGTTGTGGGACTCTCGAGGCTCAGCTCTGCGAACGGAACCCCTTGTCCCACGGAGGAGACCTCAAAGGCCAATGGCGTTGTGCCAGGAGGCTGCAATGGCAGTCCTATTGATAGAACTGCCCACGAAACTAAAAAGGCGCTTAGCAGCACCCTGGATCTTTCAGGGAACACTCCAGCTGGCAGTCTGCCCCGGGAATGCAATGGCGGAAGTGACGAAGTGCTAACGAATGGGTTAGCATCTCTTAACGTTCAGGGAAGCCCGTCCCCACCTGTTCATCTCTGTAAAAAAGGAACCTCTGCTGAGGACACCGCTGTCAACCCGCCTGGCAGCCCAAAGGACGATTTTGCAGACTTTGCGGCTTTTTCCAACACTGAAGGACATGTCTGCCAGAAGGCGAACACAGTTGAGGATTTGGACAGTCAAGATGGAGGCAGCTGGCTGGCAGAGGGCGCCTGTCAAGAGCACTGTAATATAGACCAGCTAAAGACTTCAGAGCACTTTGTCAGGGACACAAACAGAACTGGACCCAAAATGTCCATCTCTGATTCTATATGTCACTCTACTGAGGCCCCACTTGGCATGGCCAATGAGGACAAGGGCTCTCAAAATCACACTGACTCTACACAAAGGGACACAGCCCTTGCAAGTGAGCACTTGGGGCCCACAGCAGCTTGCACTAAGGTATTGCACCTCCCGAACGGGCTTCCCCGAGACGACTCGGAGGATGCCACAGTAAGCGGAGACAATGACCTCTCGCCGGAGACGATCCCAGACTATGAGGAGACGCAGTTGGACGGGAAGGGGTCCGAGACGGAGACAGAAACTGAAACTGAGACGTCTTTCGGCCGCCCGCTGTCAACCGATGCTCTGGAGGAGTTTGGGGACATGAGCACTACTGGCTCGGTGCCCTCTCCTCCCCTCCAGGAGGAGTGCACTGCACCCACTGACCACAGCCAGGTAGCGGACGACGAGGACTTTGGGGACTTTGGAGATGCTGGCTCCTTCAGCGGTCACGACTTTGGTCAGCAGGAGCAGAGCAACTCCGACAGCTTCACCCCTGCGCAGGAAGAAGATGAGGAGGATGAAGATGACGAAGATGACGACTTTGGTGATTTTGATGCCCCAAAGTTCCACTCTAATGAAACGGAGGGGCAGGACGGGAGAAGGTTTGCAGATTTCCCCGGCAGCGACAGTTTTGGAAATTTCAGCTCAGCTGTAGACACAGAAACTGAGGTGGACACAGGGTGGAGTGCCTTTGATGAGCCAGAGCAAGGCCAGGTGGAAGGAGAGTCCTGGGCAGCATTCAACGAGGAGCATAAATGTGCCCAACCCCTGGGCAATGAAGAGGAGGAGTGGCACGAGGTCGCCCCCGTGAGTGCCCCTCCTGCTTCCACCAACCGGTCCAACAGGGCAGACAGTCACTCAGTAAGTCCTGTGTGTAACCCTGTGAAACATACTGGATCATTGGGTCCTATTTGGAATCCTCTTCTGTGTTTATAAAGTGTGGGTCGCAGGATCTGTATTTTGTTTTATACATTTTACAGTGGGTTGTTTTGTACTTTTTCTTTCTTTGTGGATTGTGACTCAAAATTTGAAAATCACTGCTTTACATGTCTGTGAAATAATAGGGTTTCACAAAGTCACACAAAATGAAACATTGATGTCTTGCACAATAATACTACACTTAAGAGCTAAAACATTTTAGTCTTTGAAAAAACACATTCTTGCTTGTGGTATGGGCCGAAGATAAGATGGCATAACAGATTGAGGTATATTGTAACCCACTAAATACTTTTCTCGTCAATAATGTAAGTAGATCAGACCCTAATGCCTGTGCATGCACCATTTATTTAGTTTTCTACCTGCTAAGTAATCCATAAAGCTAAATTGTTGCATTACTAATGGTAAACTAAGTCTTTCCAGTAATCAAGATGGGGTCTTGTTTAGATTACTTTAGTCACAATAAGTCAAGGATCATATTTTACACATCATACACTGAAATGCAGATGGCGGCATCATTATTGTTATAACAATAACACCCTCCTGAATTTGACCTGACTTGCCTTGTTATGTATCAAAGTACACACTGTAATCCATTGTAGTTTACCACAACTATAACGGATAAATTGACAGTTTTTAACTGATTAAGGCACTGTGTTCCTGTGAATTGCGCTTTTAACATTAAAAGTTAGATGAGTAGAACAAGAACAGGCATGCACAGACATGCTACACTGCCTTATGCCAGCAGGCGGAGCTATGGAGCCGTCTGGAGAGACTGTTTCAACACAGCTTCCCCGAGGCCTCTGTCACCCAGGTGAGCGAGGAGGTCTTGCCCCTGAAGGTGTTGTTAGAACCTCTGGAGGAGAGCTCCCAGATGGCACAGGAGGAGGCGAAGAGGTCACCAGGTAACCGGTGAGTCAGGGCTTCCTCTTTGCCATTGAGAGAGAGAGAGAGACTCAGCAGTACTGTTTTAGCTCTTCTGCCAACTGTGATTTCAACTATTCGAGTTTTTGATTCTATTTTTTCTATAGTTCTGGGCATTATATTTGAAACACTGTTCTAGTGGAGCTTTTCACGGACATGACTGATAAGAGAGCATTGACAAAGTTTGTTAAACCAACCAAATCAAACAGAACCATAATAATTTAATAACTAATAATAACTAGCCACAGCTGTATTTACTCTTTAATGACATCTGTGAAAAGGATCTATTAGGTAAAACTCTATACCTATTGTATAGAGACTACAGTATATCAGTCATTAAGGACAAAATAAAAAAAAAATCATTTATTTTCAAAATTACCCACAAAAAATATTGCCACACATTTAAATTAGCAATAAGATGCGCTGTTTTGTACCATTGGGTACAGGGCTAAACTTCAGGCTTATTGAAAATGTTGTCCTTCTCTTGTGCAGGGCTCTGAGGAACAATGTGTGGAGACAACTTCAGGACATCCATGAGGCGTTTGGCCTTAGGCACCAGTGGGGCGGTTCTCATAGCAACAAGACACTACTCTGCTCCCTCGGCATTGACATCCGGAACATTGTAAGTTCTTTACGCTTCATCTACGTGTAACAGTTAAAGCCACTTCTGCTGGTACAATACCATTCACTCTAAAAGGGGACACTTGTTCTTAATTTGATAGGCCAGGTAAAGATTTCTGTTCCTATTTGTGCCTCACCTGTGATGTTGTTTTTTGGAATTTTCACATTATCCATCTTTTACTGGGCATGTGATTCTGCCCCCATAATCAGAAAATGGTGGCAAACTATTTTGGCAAAACATAGTGAGCTTTTTGCATTATTATATTGGTTTTTGAAATAAAACTATGAAATAAAATAATACACTAGTAAAGCATAAGTCTCATGAAGTAGTTTAGGACGGTTATACATTTTAGGATATGATGCTGGGTGGTGTTTAATACATCCCACTGCCCTGTCCTCCACAGCTGTTCACAGGACAAAAGAAACAGCCCGTCATAGTCCCTATGTATGCTGCCAGCCTGGTGAGTTGTCAACCATTCATTCCTCAAATGTGGGTCAACAGACCGCAGACCTGTTCTATGTTCTATGTTCTCTAGGTTTCTTTTTAGGGAGAACATTTAGTAGTCATTAAACCATAGCCTGTTAAACGTAGCACACAAACGCATCCAGCTGTTACTAGGGATAGGTATCGAGAAGCTGTTCCAGTTGAGAAGCGTTTCCAAATTTCCCGATCCATAGGAATCGTATGCCCCCGAGGTTATCCATTCCTCTTATCGATACCGGCATGTTTTTCTGGCAGTTGCAAAAACTTGATGTCTGCATTAGTGTTGTTGCTCGTGAACGTTTTGTTCTTTTTGAACTAATCTTTTATATGACCCGGAGTAATGAGTTGTCTCAGTGACTGATTAGTTCATTTTCACGCATGCATGAATGGTCTTGGACTTGGAAATTATTAGTTCAGCACTCATAACTATGGGTCTTCAGGTTTGTGTCTTTCGCTCATTTGTCACGTGACAGTTGGAGCCTATAGGCTCAGCAACAGGACAGTGGGCTATGCACAGGAAACAGAAATGATTAGTTTAGCACTCATAACTATGGGTCTTCGGGTTTGTGTCTTTCGGTCATTTGTCACGTGACGGTTGTATAGGCTCAGCCAGCCACAGGGCTGTGGGCAAAGCAGAAAGCACCGGAAATGGAAATGATTAGTTAATGACTCATAGGCTACCTACCTATGGGTCTTCTTGTTGGTGTCTTTACTATAGCCTAAATTTAAAATGAATGAAATGACTCTGGGGGGAATTTGTTACTTTAGTTATTTTACTGACTGAGATTAAAAGATCTGAGTCTGTAAAAAGATTAAAAATTCCCAACACTGCTCTGCGTATTAAGCTGCTAAATTACCTGTTTCTTCCACAAAGCCGTATCAGTGCTTGCTCCTCTCTCTCGCTCTGCCAACAACCAGGAAATATCCTTAACGGTGAATCTCATGAAGAGTCTGAAGTTGTAGTCTTGGTTAATGTTAAAGGCATATAAAAACCTTTTCATTTAGCGAATCTGTTAATTTCATTGTGCTTGTGACACAGTGTCCATGTAGAAGACGTAGTTAAAAAGGTCTTACGATATTATGCGTTTTTGCAAACTAAGTAGACCTGTTATTTTTGTTCTGTTTTTATTGTTTGCACTGTTGTGCCTTTTGTTAAGCAGGAGAGGAAAACCTGTAATTGTTTTATGTTCAGTCTTACAACTGAACATTTAGCACTTCATAGAAAATACTGATACATATCCATCCACGTACCAGCCTAAAAACACGGGGATATGATTTTTGTTCCATATTGCCCAGCCCTAACAGGCAGACATTATACATAATATAACAGCTGCGTTGACGCTGAAAACCTGTGTAGGCCTAAATTTGTTCCCATAACCGGGAATTTTTCAGGAATTGATCGATAAAGAATCGGGCCGATTAGCAGAATCGATAATGGTATCGTTAAAATCTTATTAATTCCCATCCCTAGCTGTTACAAGGCACACATCAGCGGTCTCCTGTCTGTTCTTGACCTCACCCATCACTTTGTCTGGTAGGGCATGTTGGAACCCACCAAAGAGCCTGTGAAGCCCATCTCTGCTGCAGAGATGATCGCCTCCATAGCACAAGCACCTCCAGTGGGCCCAGAGAAAAGCCCCTGTAACACTGACACAGCTCAGGTCTGACTCCACTATCACCTCCCTATGACATGTGTTCCGTGTCATCTGTTTCTGATGTCATACTTCAGACATCTAGTGAATACATTTGCCACATCAGAATAGGATCAACAGCACCAAATAGTACTCATGTAAGCCATAGTGTAACCTAACCCTAACCAAAATAACAGAATCATGGTGTGATCCTTTTATGATTTACTTTGATACAGCAACGCTAGCTGTTTATCTCCTTTAGATAGCATGCCCACTGACCAGACTACAGTTCCTCACCCAGAAGGAAACGCACAGTGTAATCAGCAGGACAAACAACCTAACAAATGTAAAGCTTGCTGCTTTAGCCCTGCTATTTTATTGTTTTCCCGTAGATTGTCTGGTGTGCGCATGTAGGTTTCTAAAAACCTCTTCATTCAATGGGTCTCCTTTCTGTCCCTTCCCTTCCCTTCTCTCCTGTTCTTTCCCCTACTTGTTCTTCCCCGGCTGGTCCAGCAGGAGGCACTCCCGCCCGTCCAGTTCGACTGGAGCAGCAGTGGCCTTACGAACCCTTTGGATGGTAGGTCCACCCCCCTCCCTTCATCTCTCTATGTACCCCTTCCCTCCAAACACTTGTACACAACCTGGCCTGCTTCTGCCTGTTTCTTAACTTTCACTGCTTCAACTACTTCTTGCCTCTACTAGAATTGATATCAGTTCTCAAACACCCAGGCCCCTACTGACTCTCCTTTACATGCACTTCTTTTTGTATTGCATTAAAATAAACCCCACCCCCAAAAAAGCATGCTCCCCCTACTTTGATACAACCATACTAAATGGATTGCCTGTCAGTCCTTGCTGATGGATAAACACTGGTTTTTAAGGGCCATATTCTCCCGTTCACGCTTAAGTCCTTTTTTGTGCACCTCCAGTTACGCGTATTCTCCCTGAAGCACTCTGATTACACCCACAGCGCTTGACTTCAGAATGAAGGTGGGCTCATGAAAAGGGTGTGATTTATTTAAAATAGAAGGGAACTGAGTCCCACCCTCGTCCATTTTGGCTGTCGGAAAAACGTGAAATGTAGACTTTCGCATTTACCTTAAGAATGTTAATGAAATCCACTCAAACCATAAATAAGACTCGAAAATGCCCAATACTGTGTTTTGCCTTGTCGTGGCGCTTGTCTTAATACAGCCCTCTGGAGCGCGTAGATGAAAAGTGCTTAAGTCGAGTGGAGAATACGTTTAAATGAAGAAACGCCCAGATTTGGGGGTTGTCGCCTGAAACGCGTAATTGCCTTCATGGCACGCAAACCACAGACTTAAGTCAAGGGGAGGATACGCATAGGCTGAAAAGTGCTTGGCTTAGCTTTTATTTTTTTATTTTTTTACTTTCCCGCATGGGAGAATACCCCCTTAAGTGTGTGTGTGTGTGTGTGTGTGTGTGTCAAAATGTATTGAATATATAAACAACCCTAGGGGGAGCTAAAGCTAACACCTTTTATTCTAGCTGTAGAATTCAGAACCCTCTACTAATTCATTAACATTTCTTCAGTTGCTTTCTCTGTTGACTGACTACTGATGTAGCTGCATGTGTCTCTCTGGTTGGTTTCTTGCCCCTCTCTCTGTCTCCCCCTCTCTCCTGTGTTTGTTAACCTTGGCCGCCCCCTGGGCCTGCCGAACATTTCGGCTGTGCAGCCAGCGGAGGCTCCTCACTGTTAAACCTGGATTTCTTTGGCCCCGTGGAGGATTCAGGCTGCACCAGCACCCCCTCCATACCAGGTCAGCAGCAGTATGGGGTTCTCTTCGCGCCTCCTCTTTTCTGCTTTTTTTTTTTTGGGTGGTGGTTTTTTGATATTAATTCTTCTCTTCTCTCCAGTTCCCATCAAATCCCATCAAAGTTCCCATCTGTGGGCGAATCAAAAATGACCGTTTTCACTTTTGATCCAGTGCCTGAATGTTTTGGTGGTGTTTTGATCTTGGTGGGGTTTTGGAAAATGCGTGGACATCAGTTACGGTTTCTGTGAAAATATTGTGAGTCTTTCTAAACGAGATGTGATTCTCTCCCTCTCTAGGTGTGGATCCAGAGTTATACGAGTTGACCACGGCCAAGTTGGACCCCAGCAGCTCGGGCAGTCGTGTGGCAGATGCCTTCGCCCGCCTGATGTCCACCATGGAGAAGACCAGCACATCCACAAGGTCAGAGGTCACAGATCTAGTTCCAGATGTGGTTATATGGTTACCTGGTACAATCTGTATAATCTCTTGAATGACCTCCCCGCCCCCAGGAAGCCGAGGAAGGAGGAGAACCTGAGTGAGGAGGCGGCCAAGGTGATCGCAGCCCTGCCAGACCTGTCCTTCATGCAGGCCAAGGTCCTGATGTTCCCCACCACGCTGACACCTCTGGGCTGCTCCCAGTCCATTTCCGAATGAGCCCCCAACTGGCCACACCCCTTTCCCACTCATGTCAATCTAGCGTTTTGTTTTGGTTTGTTTTGTCGTGCATTGTCCTAGCTGAGGGTTGCATCCCTTGCCCTGTCACTTTTGTCTATTTTATATTTGAGCCTCTTTATTTTGAATCAATGGTAGCATCTAATCATTGTCATCTGAGACGGGCTAGCTGGTTAACAGCAGGGCTGAGGGGTGGGTGATAGTCGATGATCTGCACATGTAACAGAATAACGTAGGGGTGGATAATAATTTATAGAGCTTTTAATTTATAGTAGTATGTTCCTAGGAAAGATCTTTTTTCTGTTTAGGTGAGTCAACATGTACATTATCAGGGACAAATAGTCTATTTTCCTTTTTTGTTTGTTTTTGTTTGTTTTAATGCTGATTATTTCTTGGAGGTGATTTTATGAGTCTCTGTAGTGGGAGTGTGTCCATATCTGTGAAAGAAACACTGGCTGATAGGGTTTTATTTTTTTGAGTGAGGGTCTAATCAAAATGAAGTGAAATATACTGTATAAGTATAAATAAATGCATTTATATACATATAATATATAGATATATATCAACTTGACACCACACTGCCTGCAAAATCCAGCTGAATGTTTTCCCCATGTTGTGTAATGGCCTTAGAATTTGTTTTGTTCAGTTGACGTAGGGCCCTTCTGTTTCATTTTATCCCAGTCTTTAATTTCTTATACCCATGGCCACAATGTGCTGTTTTCTTTTTGGTTTTTTTTTCTGTTGGAACTTTTAAATCTCTAGCTGCTTCTTGCATTTTACCCCCACCCAACCAAATTTTATTATCTCATAGTTTGTAGCTTTGTCAGGGTAATTATTGCGTTCAGTCAGGCACAATTGAAGAAATAAAAGAAAAATATTTAGGATGGTGGAAGTGGCTGGACATGTGCTGGCCACGGTGGCTCTTGGACAATAAAACAACTTGTAAATTTCCTTTTTTTGTTTTAGGATAGCTTAGTTGCTAGGTTGATTGACTCACAGCCAAAAGGTTGTGGCTTTCAATCTCCAGCGTGCCCAGTCCTTGATAAAGATGCCTAACCCCTCCTTAATACTTAATAATTGTACTGTAAGTTGCCTTGTATGAAAGCAATGATATAATCTAATGACAATGAAAAACAAGAATTAAAACCACTGAAATTCTTAATAATTCTTAGCAATGAAGGTTGACTTGTATCACAAGGAAATTAAGGGACCAAGAATTTCCTTACATTTACCATTTTCTACTATTAAGTGCTTTTTGTTGTTTTGCCACTCAATTCTATGATCAGCATTTATTTTATTTAATTTCTTTCTGTACCACTGTCGGCCCTGAAACCCCACCCCAGGAGGATTTTGCACATTGTAAAGATGAAATGGATGTAATCATAGTTCACTGTGGCTTTTGACTGTGTACAGTTAAACTATGGACTGTAAAATGTATGGGAAAATTCCTATGGAAAAAACGGAATCTCTTGAAGAACCTGTCAAAAGGTTAACATGCATGCCCGGGTTCTTTTGAGACTTTTAAGTGTGTAAATTTTACTTTTATTGTACACAAGAAATTAAAATAATTTAAGAGAAAAGGAGTCTTGCTCTGTCTTCTTTTCCCTTTCTAAAGCTGGTTTCCGAGTGCTTCTCATCACCCAGTTATGGAATCACGTCTGCACACACATCTATATTGATCATAAACTGGAAAAAAGTGACAGCCAAAGAGACGCTTATTCTCACAATTCATTTATTCTAGAAAATAAAATTACAAAAGTGTAATCCCATGAGAGAGTTATCATTTTAGACATTCAAATATTATTCTCTTGTATATTGCCAAAAAAAAGAGGAATATATTGCATAGGACAAGGCACAGATTTAAGCTCAGCCATGGAGCGCAATTTATGAGAAAATATGTGCACAACTGTCCATCCACTCATTTCATTCCTCTAATGTCCAATGCAAACACTCCACACTGCTAAAGTGAGACCATAAAATACACAAAGCTGAATATTTGGTTTGAATGAAAGTGTCTCTTCTTCTTTCAATCAATCCTTCACCAGGTAAAAGATCTCTCAGGTCATAAGTTTGGCCCAAAGACTATATGCAGTTATTTAATTATACAAAATATTTTTTACATGAATCAATTTAACTTTATTTACTTGCTTTATTTACTAAATCTACTTATGGAAATCTAGTAGGCTATTACATTTTATAGTGCATACTAATCGAACTAACCGAATGCTGGGAAACGATAAGTAGGCCTATACATTTACAGGTGCATTCCACTATTATTCAGAATATGTTAAAATTAGCTGAATAACACTGGAATGTGAGTGACTGTAAATCTTTACATACACACACCCACTGTCATTCGGAATATTGACGTGGAATATATTCTGAATGACAGTGGCGTGCAGGGGCGTCATGCAAGCCAAAATTCTGGGGGGGCACAATTAGAGCGGGGGGGCGTGTGGTACTTTTCCCCCAAAAAAATAAAATATTGATGCAATTTTCTGTAATTTGCAGTGGCGTCTCTGGCACGGACAGACCGGTAAGGTACAATAAACTCTGTATGGGCTGCTTCCGACTTCTCCACCGTTAACTTTCAGTTCCATCTGGGGGGCGAGCGGAAGT
Source organism: Percopsis transmontana (assembly GCA_025447815.1). Classification (NCBI taxonomy): domain Eukaryota; kingdom Metazoa; phylum Chordata; class Actinopteri; order Percopsiformes; family Percopsidae; genus Percopsis; species Percopsis transmontana. The sequence goes on along the minus strand of JAOEHI010019826.1, from coordinate 962 downwards.
CCGCCCCCTAAGGCAACCCCTGCACAACTGCTGCATAAGTGTCATGAGTTCCTACTAGTTGCTCCTCTGCTCTACAGTCTGTTTGTCTTAACGGTCCACATTACAAATTATTACCTGAATGATTAGTTATTTACTGTCATTCATGTCGCTAGGAATGTACATTTGAGAAATTAAATGCAAATAAAGACCAATGTAGCCACCTGTTTAAACAAGTCAAGATAGCGAGCCAGAAGGCTAAACAACCAGATTGAGGAATGGCTAACTTTAGCTGGTACTAGCTAACTATCCTGCAAAGCAAACTATGTCTATATTTCTCAAATGCAATTAAGTGTGTATAAGTAACTGCATCCCATTTTCACACACGTCTGAAAAGAGATTAATGCTCTTACTAACCACGTCAGCAACACACCGCTAATCAATCTCCTTCTGCTCTGACACACACAGCAGAGTTCTGTGCGTGTGCGTGTCTGCCTCAAAGGGTCGGGTGTGACTTTTTGAGGTTTGATCTATGATATAATTAGATGAAAACGTTTGACTCATGATATAAAATTATCATAATTACATTATAAAAATAAAAGTCATTTTAAAAATATATTTTTAAAAAATCAAAACATTGAGGCACGTGCCCCCTTTGCTTCAATGGGCATGACGCCACTGGTGGAGTGTGCATATAAATATAGTCTATATGTTCTGTCTCACTTAAGAAGAGCTTCAAAATAAATAAATAAATAAAAATAAACTAGATTACATTATGATGATATTTGGCTTGATTGAATGAAGAGCTTGGATCAATCATGAGGACCTCAGTTTAGACAGTGTTCTTCACCACCTGGCAATGAATAGGTTCAAATAATAAGCAAAACCTATAGCATTACAGTCCAGCTCTATATTTTCTCTCTCTCTCTCTCTCTCTCTCTCTCTCTCTCTCTCTCTCTCTCTCTCTCTCTCTCTCTCTCTCTCTC
>JAOEHI010019815.1:0-28142 GCA_025447815.1 Percopsis transmontana | reverse complement strand
CACTATACACTGTTGGAATATCGCTATACGCTGTTGGAATATCGCTATACGCTGTTGGAATATCGCTATACGCTGTTGGAATATTGCTATACGCTGTTAGAATATCGCTATACACTGTTGGATATATCGCTATACGCTGTTGGAATATCACTATACGCTGTTGGAATGTCGCTATACGCTGTTGGAATGTCGCCATTCACTGTTGGATATATCGCTATACGCTGTTGGAATGTTGCTATTCGCTGTTGGAATATTAAAATACGCTGTGAGCGTTTCTTCGTCACTCTGCTGTCCTTAAGTTTCTTTCTGCACTTGCACTCACTACCTTCACATCGTGACATGATGTCATGTTACCTATTTGAAATTGACTTCACTTGACTGTTATGGGATATTCAGGTAGTAATCATGTTAACACCAACATCGTTCTTGTGAAACAGTCTGTGCATGTAGAACACGTAGTTATAAATATTACTATATCCCAAGCACTTTGGCATATGGACAATCTTGCATACAGAAATAGCCGACACGCCCACAAGACGCTGAGACGCGTCCGCAGAGCAGAAAATGAAGTATACTGTAAAGAGCCCGAGCGCGCAAGGCCATGCATTTAGTAGTATACTTGGGCCACAAGCATGCGCATGTGCATTTGATGGCCTCTGATAATACCAGTAACCTATTAAGCTTATTGTTAACATTGGTTTGGGGTGTAGAATTCGCCTCAAATATCTCTCTTTATAGTCTAGTCTAGAGAATTCCTCATCAAGACCCAAATGCTATTACGTTTATTGGTAGATTTAAAAAATAAGCGAAAGTGTGCTATGATATTGAAGGAGTCAGAGCTCACACTTATTTTTAGGGGTCAACTCATGTCAAATTGTGTGTCGAGTTTGAGAACTGCTGATCTAGTCCAAAGTCTTTTGCAGCGACACAAATGAAATCCCTCGAATCCAACAAAATGATCCTCTCTGCACAAATGATTTGACTCCGCACATCTAGAAATGAGACCGCTAAATCTGAAAACAAGGTAAAATCAATTACTAAGCTTGTCATTTTTTTTACAGTGAATGCTATGATCAATATAGCCTTTCGGGCATGGCCTAGACTGCTAAATGAGCAAACAGCAGAGTTACATGTAAGCTATTCTTCATTTGAATGGGAACCCTCAAGGACTGTGGGGTCTCCCCAGACCCTACTTGGAAGATAGTAATCTCTCTGTTTGAGATATATCTGCGCGTAGGTGATTGCCTGCACACATAAACTACAGTATAATAGATCACTCTGGTCTTCAGCAGTACAATATTACAACAGTCAGACCCAGAAAGAAATAAGGGTTGGATTCTATCCATCTACTAGCTCTGTGTTCTGGTGTCTCTCTCGCTCTCTCTCTATTTCTCTCTCTCTCTCGTCTTTAAGGCTCTCGCTGCCTCTGGGGACCTCACTAATGCTCGATTTGCTTAAAGGGCCATTCCGTATAAGCTCACAGAATCTCATTTATTATTAGAGAATGGCTTTCTCAGGGAGCGCGCTGACCAATCCAAGTCGTAGCCGGCAGATTAACCATCCAATAAGTATTCAGATCACGGCAGCACATTAGCTCCAGGCCCGAAAAGGAGGTGTGTGTGTGTGTGTGTGTGTACACATGCTTGACGTTAGTATAATTTAAATGAGCTGTCCATGTCATTGGAAAATGATTGTATCTGTTATTTTAACTCAAGGAGTTATTGGGAAGGAGAAAGACAGCCGAGAGAGAGAGAGAGAGAGAGAGGGGATTGCGACAGGGCAGAAAGAAAGAGAATAAGGGGGGAAAGAAGACACTTAAATACCCTAAAGAAAGAGAGAGACAGTTTGAAACGTCCCATGGTTCCTGCTGTCATAAACACTTGTCAGCCAGGAATTAGACTGGGCCACGTCCCCCTGAATGACGGTCTAGACTATACTCTAGAGTGGTTCAACCTAAACAGAGGAAAAGCCCAGACGGAGACACTGGGAACACACCCGGGCCGAAAATCAATTTATAGCACTGTCAGTCAGTCAGGGAGGGAGGAGTGGGGGAGAAACTAGGGAGAGAGTCTACGAATAGGTACAAGAGAAGGCTGTGAGAACCAAAACAAGAGAAAGAGAGAGAGAGAGATGGAAGAATGGAATCAAGGGAATATACTCCGGGAGGGGGGAGGAGGTTGGGACATTGATTGGGAGATTGATAAAACGAGAGACAGAGGCTCTGAAAAGTATTGAATTGGGCTGCACCAAAGATTAAATAATCAATTCATCTGTAGATTGCTTAATTTTCAGTGATTCCATTAAACTATGGCAATAATGTTAAGCATAAAAGTTGTACATAGGCACACTTTAGGATTTAACTATTAACATGTCATGGATTTTATATATACAGTATATATATATATATATATTTGATAAATTTTCTGTCAATCTATTTTTTATCATTTCATTTTTGCAACTGCAATCTAAAGGCATACAGTAAAATTCACAATGTAGCCCAAATGTCATCTCAGTGTCATCTATAAAGTTATCTGTACTTTTTAGGTTAGTAGGTGCTGCTTCCTATAGGAAAACAAATGTTTTTTTGTAATAGTGTATTTCTTTATAGATTCTTGCAGACCAACATTTTTACTTGACGTTGTAAGGCTAACAGTTTCAAGGAAAAGTACGGGTTGTATTAAGCGCAGGTAATCCCTGGTGGTCAAATAGCATTATGTTATACAGTGTAACTGTTTTATTGGTCCCAGAAAGTATATTTTTATGTTTCTGCTCTGTTAATTTAATAGCTAATTTAATGGCTGTTACTAGCGAGAAAATCACCAGTACTTCTAGAGAAAGTGTGCATTTTAAATAACAGTATCATTTATCATAAAGGTCAGTCATTCCATTAGCCCCTGAGTGTTGGTATAATGTAGTTTCTGAACTGCTTGGGGGGAGCCAATTCAAGCCATCACCTGTCCCATTAGTCTATTGTTGTTGAGATTGATGTTGAGGTTATTAGGGCGGAGTGTTATGGTCGCATGTAGACGGGTGGGAGGGTTGTTTTTTAGGACACCTGGGTTTGCTGTCAAGTCTTCTTGAAGCGTCGTGGGCCAAATATAACAAATCATCCCTGTTTTAGTGTGGGCAGTTTAACATCACATCCGAGGACATCTTATCCTGTGTGCTGGAGAAATACATGCAGCACTTTGTCACAGCTATTTTGAAAACACAAGATAAGATCGCCGTTGAGATAATTTTATAAGGGGGTAATTTAAAATATGGGATATGGTGTAGAAAATAAATTCCCTCCTGCATTTAGCGTATCTGTCACAGTAAATCAACAATCCATATTTGGCTATACAAAATAACCATCTGTTACTAAACTAGACTTATGGGTTTTATAGAACTCAGACAATATTCAGAAGCCATCATTGTGCCAGATTGCTGATGAGTTATAGAACTGTAGATTTATTTTAGAAGCCATTTGGAGACGGTGAAAGGTTTCTGTAAAAGTATGCCTCCCCTGTGTTAAATTTAGAAGCCCTTTAAATTACTTGCTGGATTATTTGTAACCGCACATTTGTTCTTTGAATTTATGTATTTCATTTTTACTCAGATGACAACCATAAATAGGTCAGTATGAGGCTATTTATGGTACCCATATACCATATACCCATATACACTAAAAACAGCAATGATGACTATTTTCATTATGTTATTACGGTATTTTCCTGTGTTCTGCTCTGACAATATCTGCAAAGTCCTTATTGTAGATTGCATCAAGCATGGGACGGGATCGACTAGTCAACTCCCAGGCGAAAGGTTAAGGGTTCGATTCCCGACGTGCCCATTTGGAGGTGGCAAGATGTCTCACCCCTATCTGCTCCTTAATACCTATAATTGCACTCACTGTAAGTCGCTTTGGATGAAAAGCATCTGCTAAATTCCAAATTAAGGAATTATACAGTCTGATGTTATGTTCAAGACCTGACCAATCAATCTTAGTTTTAATACAACCTGACGCAAGTGCTGTAGGCCTGCTATGCTTCTAACGCAACACCAAATGGAAAGATGTGATCAATTGCATAGGGAATAGACAAGGCGCATCTTCTTTAATAAATTTAAAAACAATCTGTGTTCTTAGAAAGTAGGTCACAGAGAGCCAGCCGATTTTGGTAAATCCATGCCTGCGTCTGTTGTATGAGAGAGACAAAGTGGCAGTTACACGGCGTGTTATTACTATCAGTATGTGTTGACTATGGGTTGATGGGGTTGCTAGAGAACTAGAGAAAGCAGGGAGCATTATTGGAATGACTGGAGGGTTTAGCATTGATTTCTGTCTACCCATAAGTCATTACTCCCTATTCATCTAATGAGGCCCACATACACACACACACAACCTATAGGTACATAAAACCCACGGTGATGGGCAGGTACTACTCAGCATAGAGGAGTAATGAGACGGAGGGAGAAAGAGAGATAGTTGTCTGAGGGGGTTAGTATTGATTTGTGTCTGTCGGGTGTCATCATCTGCAATCAGTCTAATGAGGACCAACTCTCTCTCTCTCTCTCTCTCTCACACACACACACACACACACACACACATAGACAGACGTGAAAACCGTCTTGCCTCCCTCTCTCGCCTCAAGTTGTTTTTCTTCTTCGTTCAGGTAAGTTGCTGTTATATACATCTCCGTTGCTGTGAAAACAGATTTAACTCTGCCCACAGCACTCCTCTCCATGGTAACCCCGCCTCTGGCTCGTTCTCACACCCCCATCCCTCTGGCTCGCTACCCCCTCCATCGACCAGCCTCGCCCGAATTTACTCTTTTAATTGCGTCTCTCTGTCTTTGCTTTCTTGGTGCCCTCTCGCCCACTTCCACTCTCTCTCTCTTTTTCTTGAGAGAAAAAGCGATTCGGATCAAGTGGGATATGTAACATTCTCTCCTCATCCTCCCTCTCTCCTTCTTGTCTTCTCTCCCTTCATCTCCTAAGACAAGCAACACAAACACACTCACAGACACACACTTACACACCCCACTCCTGCCCTGTTTCACTTTTCCTCCATAGCAACAGAGGAAGCACACATGCTTCCATGAAAAAGGGTCATTAGAATGACTTTCCCCCATTCACATTTCCTTTTCCCTTCACCATAGAAACATATAGATCTTCAGGGATATAAATTATGTTCTTTATGCCCTGTTGCTGCTCTCAGTTTCCTATTATAATAAAAGCCTCGACTGTATAGTATCATAGCGTCCCTTACTTCATACATACAAATTCATTGTGTGATGTGTAACATTCTATTTGGTCAGGGAACGGAAGACTCCCAGAATTTCCAGAAGAGTGGGATATCTGTATACAGTATGCTAAGCATTTCTAGCAAGTTAGACATAGTTCTCCTATAGTACCAAGTTAGCCTTTCAACATCTTTGCCCGCGTTCTCAAAACACCATTTCAGGGTTCGAATGGAACTGCGCTTCCAAACGCTAGTGAGAAAGGACTCAAAATGGCTGCCATCTAAATGGAAGAGGCTGGGCGCTACGTTACTAATTCCCAGAGAAGGAAGCGATTTGGACTAGATCATAGATTATGAATTCATGGTACAGCTGCATACAGCTGCAGCTGTTGCACAGCAAAGTGGGCCAGCTTTGTAATCGGTTGTCATCGCAGAACGCTGTAGAAATCAATCAAAGCCCTTCTGTCAGGCAAGTTACCCATTTAGTATAATTTCTGTCACATATTTAATTGAGTATTTTTGCCTCTTTTTATATGATCTTATATGAGACATTTAAAAAAAAAAAAGACAAAAGAATTATAGGAATATCACAAAAATGTCATGGTGAATATGTTGGCTTATCGAAGAGAAGAAGTGAATGGAAACAGTTCTTTGAGTAAAGGATCTGTGATTGTAAAAGTACCTGTGCTCCCATTAACTGTCCTTCGCTGGCAGTCTTGAGTTTTACAGACTTTTATTTTTAATTAAATGTAAATGTACATCAAACAAGCGGAAACATTTAGATTAAAAACCTTGTGATTGTTTCAACAGCTACAAGACAAGACCGCAAACAAATGGGTATGTACTGCTGCATGTTGTCCTTAGTAAACACAGCCTAATTAAGGCATGCAAGTGTGCGTGGCAAGTACACACACACAAAAGGCAACACAAAACATATTTTTGTACAAAGGTCTAAACATATGCGCATTTGAGCTCATGCTGTATTTTTGTTTACAGTTCCCATATCTCTCTCTCTCTTTGACATTTGGACTCCTTAAGATGTTGAGAAACAAAGAAATGTTTGACGTTAGAAAAAAATAAGGTCACAGAGTGCATCTATCCCATAGCTAAAGCAGACACATGCCCACAAACACTGGCCCCATCCTCGTCCAAAATCACGCCTAGATTCTTGTCTCCGTTGAGACCTAATCCAACCCACAACACAATGCAGAAGTAGGTGCCCGTGCTCCCTTCTCATACGCTCGCCCACTCACGCGCTCATTAAGATCTCACACAGGGGAAAAAATGGTTGAAGAAACCCATCCGGCTCTCTTTGTGTCTTCGCAAGGCGCTGGTTAGCAATGTGAGCCCTGATTAGAGGCTGAATGAACGTTAGTCCAATAGCTACAGTACCTCAAAGCCAAGAGGGCAACTGAAAGAAACAAATCCTAGAGAATAGAATAATATGACAGAATAGTATAGAAAGGTGGTTGTATAATTGGAGGGAATGGAATATGCTACAATATAATAGAACAGGGAAAAGGGAAATAGAAAACACCACAATACACCAGAAGAAATGATGATAGAATAGAGTAGAAAAAAATCCTAATTTAGTTGCTGCAACAAGTCAGCAGATAGTGCAGTGAAGAGGTAATGAAGCTGAATGACGTTGGTCATATTTGTATGGTTATTGAATTGGAAATAAAAAATTATACAATATATTCAGATACGAACCACATTAACGAAAGAACAAAATACAATGGCTATCATTGGCCAGGTGATAGCAGATCAATACTGTACATATGGTTCAATTTCTGTGAATAGAGAATATACTGCAATACATGAATGTTTCGCGAATAATATATTAGTAGGACAGGATGGAAATTATAGGAAATTGCACAGAATTTCGCAATAGAGCAATAGATTATTTCCAACTGCAAAAAGTATGCAATGAGGGGGAAGATATATGTATAAGTGTAGGCTAGAAATCCAGGATGCCCGACGGCTTAATGCATTTTGTGCTGAAGTGTGTGTGTGTGTGTGTGTTTGTGTGGGTATCCTGTGGTAATTTGCTAGTGTACACATGCCCTCTATCATTTGCTTCCTCTCAGGTCAAGATGCTAGGTCATTTGGGGATGAACACACACACACCAACCAACCCATTATCTTGACTTCCGCAGGTGTGTGCATGTGTATTGCAGTGTCCTGCTCCTCCAACCACTGGATGAAGCTCGCTGAACCACACATACAGTACACAGACACACACAAACACACACAGCTGATCCTCAGTCAAACATGTTCAGGGTTGCCAGATTAGCACAATTCTCATTTAGCTCACTGCCAAACTGGATTAATGACACACTCACCAAATCTGGCAACCTTGAAACAAACATCAAATTTAATGACAAAACTGGCTAATCTAATTATTCCCCTATCATTGAATATATGAATATCATGATTTAACTGTGATATGGTCTGGTGCTATTTATGATTTTTCACTGCCGTCAAACATTATTGTAGGACTAGCGCTACTGAATTTATGGTTAACGCTCAACTCTGTAGCTTCCTCACCTAAATACAACCATTACATCCTCATGCAGACTGTGGGAGTGTGGGTGTGGATTAGCCCTGTCTGTGTGTGGAAGGGAACATTTGGAGGTGTGGTTCATGGGACTTAGGGATTGGGAACAGGTGTGGGCAATTGATTGATCACCTATCTCCTGTAGAAAGGAGCACAGAGCAGACACACAGGAGGGACGCGAGCAAACAAGGAAGTTGGCGGGACGAGGAAGCAGGGACCGCTAATTTCCTGCTATTATGCTACATTTCAGGCAGTGTTTAAGTCCTGTGTGTTTTATATTATTGTCGTCTGAGGAATTATAATACCTGTGGAACAAAACTGTGCGAAGCACAAGTGAACAGTCAATCGTCGGTGTGGACAGCGCTTTTGTATGCCACACAGACATTCAGGAAAAATAATTTATTGTTCATGGACCGGAACTGGATCGACATTTTTGTCCTCAATTGATTTCTATTGTTTCCCAAAAACATACTTTACCTGTTTACTGTGGTCATCATCTTTACTGGTAGTGTTCAAGTTACTCTTTTGAAGTGTTTAATTTAAGATTTACATATTGGATTGAACCTTTGTGTCTACTTGAGCAATTTGAGAATAGATACTACCAGTCTGTGAAAGACTAATTTTATTGGGATTTATACAAAGCAAACACAGACATCAATAAACAGAATGCAGTGCAGGATATAAAGTAGATTGGTCCCCCATTATATTTTTGAAAACACCACCCCTAGGGGACAAATTATATATAAATAATACATGAAGGGGAATGGTATCCAGTAGATCAAAGAACATCTCTGCAATATGTACAGTATTTTCATTATTTTACATTAGTTAACCCTCATGTTCTGTTTGGGGTCTCTGAGACCCCAGAGCCTCTTTAACAACACATAAAATATACTTAACATTTTTTGAAATCAACTTGATATTTCATGACTTTTCCTAACTTTATGGCCTCTACTCATTTACAAAGTATTGTTTTGATATTGTGTTTCATACACCCCTACAAAGAATAATACGCTACTGCAGTTTGGGGTCTCAGAGACCCCAGCTATAAAACATGGTTAAATACACTAGAAATATTGAAAGAGTGCATTCACTTTTTGTCTGGTGTTGAAGGTATAGTCGATTCAAAATTAATTCTCACAAGTCCCCAATAAACACACACACACACAGTATCTTTTCAAGTGCCCTGAACCAGACATTCAACATTTCTCGAGCAGGTGTGCCAGAGATTTCACTCTGGTATTTCTCTGGTATCAAAGATGTTAACGAGGAACTTTTCTGTTGTTCAGGTTCTTGAACAAATATTTTGTGGCAGTGAAAGTAAGGAAGATGGGTCTGAAATTGAGGACAATGTGGACGACCCTGATTATGAGGGGGATTCCTCTGAGAGTGAATCCTTTAAGGTTGACCCCCCTAATGTTGACCCCCTGATGTCTCTCAGTCCCAACCAGAGCCTATTGCCCAGCAGGGACACAGGAACCTCTAAAAAAGGGGTCCCTCTCCCCACTTGTGAGACATAGTAGAAGCACACATCAAATCTGCTTTTGAACTCTTCATTTCACCTCCAGTGGAAAAAATAATAATTGAGATGACAAATATAGAGGGGAGGCAGGTGTAGAATGGAGGAGAATGGAAGAATGTGGATGTGATCCTCCTGCAAGTCTACATTGGGCTTTTAGTTCTGGCAGGAGTCTATAAGTCAAAGGTGGTTATTTATTTATATATATACATATATATAAATACATACACATATATACAGCCAATATAATGTTAGTTATTATATAATCCATAATATAATCCATCCATTATATAATTCATTTATACTATAATAGTAAGATTTTTTGGTCATTTACAAATTTTTTTACATTTCTAAAAATTGCAAGCCCAGTTTGATGTTAAAGGAAGTGTTATAAGTGCATATTTTTTTCTTGTCTTCTGCATTTTAATATGGTATATAAAAGTCCCAAATACCATTTAGCAAAGGAAAAAACATGAACATTTTGAATAAAATATAATATTGGAGTCTCTAGGATCCCAAACAGAGTCAATGTAAAGTCAATCTGAACAGAACATGAGGGTTAAGTGGGGTTTTGTAGAGAGTCATAATACTTCAGATTATTATATGGAGATAACTCATAGACCAAAGTGGACTTTAAACTTATGCTGGAAGAATTCAAACCTCAACAACACAAGTCTGGCTGTTTGCAGATCTAATCTGTTAAATAGGTACAGTATGGTTACTGCCTAAAAGCAAAGGAAAAACTGAAATCAGTCATTTAAGATATGAGCCAAACGATAAGACAGCAAAGACTACACCTTCGACTGGAAAACCAGTTGCATTCGTATCGCACCGGAATTACATACAGTCTTGTAAGTGACAATGCTTAACAGCCACTACCCGACTTCCTGATAGCACTGACATGCTTACAGGGCTCCATGTATCAGATGTTCACCACGAGTCGCTTATGTGACGTAGTGCTCATGAACGGAAGAGTCATCAAAGATTCAATTTGTCACTGGTCATTGGTCATTGGTCACTTACAGTACTGGTCACCTACAGTGTATAAGCAGTAACTGATTGTAAAAATGGAAAGGCTTTCATGAACAGGTAAATCCTTATTATACTACCGCAAACTATTCTATTCTAATTTAATATATTTACTGTATATGATACAGTTAGAGATTGATACATGACATACACAATACATTTTAATGTCATGATGCATGGTGTTACGAAAGCCTTGTGTATACTGTAGAAGAAATTCATGGAAAACACTCCCTGGGTCTCATCCATAGTTAAACACAAACCTGTTAGCCTTCTTATAGATTCTAACCAGGCAAAACTGAGCTGTACGGCGCTCAATTCAGGACAAGTGGAGCACTTTTAAAACAGTATGCTACACTAACTTCCATGTAACAGACCCAGGTCTTTCTAAAATTAAAAACGAAAATGCATACTGTCAGGGCCCAGACCCGCTGCTTCAGGTTTAATTAGTCAGCCTTTAATACCTCTAGACACCCTGGAATTGTTTCATTATATGCTGTGTGAAGCGGAGTGTGGCAAGCTGCTTTTTTCAAACATTTTTAAACATTCTGAGCTGCTACGGAGGGAACAAATGTACCAACCTCTCCACCGAAGTGGGATTTAGGATCACGGGCGTCTGCAGACATGCTATCTTGGAGCGAGAGTGTTCAAATTACCACAAGGCTGAGGGTTTGGTCATTTGAAATCATGTTTAATGCATACAGTAAGTGGCAGTGCTAAAGCGAGCCGACCGGTATTTGAGAAATGCATAAAGATATATGGAGAAATTTGTGTCACCCAAGAAACCCATAATAAGGCCCAGTTGTAGTGCAGTGGCGCAGTCACATGCCTCCTCGCTGGTCTAGGACAGAATCCCAGAAGAGTTTCCTCTCCTGTGTCTCACCAATTCTACGCTTCCATCTGCCTTTTCCGTCTCCAACTAAAGACCCGAAATAGCAGGTGCCCACTCCAGACTCTGTAGACATTGGACTGACACTGCTTAAGGGGAAATATTCATGTTCTTAACATTACTCCCTAACACAAACGTTAACTAAACTTAGCTGTGTGAAAATATTGTTTGTATTTAGTTTGCAGTTTTGGTATGGCCACATTTCTGGCAATCCCAGAGAGCTGGTATTTAAGCACGGAAAAGGCTGAGAACGCCCTCAGACAATCCCCTGGAATTGGCAAGACTAAGACGAGAACGCACAGTGCAACATTGGGGCTGAATAATACTGTACCCGGCCTCTGATACAAAAAAAAAAAAGAAAAAGCATCTTGTTCTGAAACGTAATCCTGCTTGTGCTAACATAAGCATTTTGTACACTGGGAGGGAACGTTGTAGGCCTGACATTAGTTGGGTGCACCCAAGTCGAGATGTAACATTCAGTTTCAGATTAAAGGATTTATGTCCTCGGGGTAGAAAATGGTTTCCTCGGCTACCTGCGGGGATCTTGGTGGGGAGAATCTTACACGTACCCCGCCTTTAACAAGGAGGTGAGAGCCCTGACTGCTATAGAACGACACCCCGAGGCGCCCAAGGACAATTGTGCTTGTGCTCAGACTTTCATATTGCTGCATAGTTTGTGTTAGCAGACAAGTATGCAGTATGACACTTCATCTCGGGCGTACTGGTGGCTTACTATTCCTAAGGCCTGTACCATGTAAAGACATCTACAGTTCATTCTGTACTCCATGTTCCAAAAAACTGATGGAACTAAATGAATGAAATGGCAACATAGATGTTTTTTCGTGATTCTGTGATTTCAAGATTTTAGAACAATCCTTTTCCCCTTTTACAAACAATTGCAAACATAGTAACTAAAGTAATTTAAAAAAATTTAATGGTGTATATGGTAGTTTATACTGTATAAACAGTAACAACTATTGTGACATAAGTTGGTCGTGCATTTCTTTGGGGGCGGCAGTGAAGTGTTGTACTCTATTAAGTGTTGTCTCCATAAATTATATTCCTTCAACAAGCTGTTTGTTCTGTTCCATTAATAATACATCATACAACTATTTTCCATCTCCTGAAAAGGCTAATGTGACCAAGGTAATATGTGTTTCTTGCTTCTTAATCCAATTTTTCTGTGCTTCTGTATGTCTGCCAAACATGACAAATGCTGGCATCTCTGCTGTAGAGCAGGGGACTTTGCCAAATCAGTGAAGTCGACTGTCTAGCTTTCCAGATTGGAAAGAAACACAATTATAAATGTCTGCTGCCAACAGCAGTCTAAAGAAAACAGGAATATTAGATCACCATATGACCATATCCTGCAAACTTGGCTACATACCACCTGTTCTCAGTGTCATACTTTGTAACACGCCCACCCTCCATGGTTTTGTCACTGCTGAAATTAGAAATGGCATAAAAATATAATCTTAATGCTGAAATAGCAAGGCAACTTCCCAACAAAGCCTTCTGTCTAGTGCAGTGGTTCTCAGTCAGAGGTCGGTACTCGATGAGAAACATGCAAGATGCTTTTTGAGGCCGCTCTAAAATGATTTCAGGAATAAAAATGTATCATAATTTTTAAGCTAGTTTTGTGTCTTTTGTGAACTTGCCTTCTCTAAGTCATGAGCTTAAATGTTTGAGAAACTGTACAGACTAGTGTACAAGAACAAACATCATAATATAACTATATAATGCTACACTATCAACGTTAGTAGGTGTAGGTGTAATTGCACAAAACTAGATATCTCAGGAGACTTGATAGAGAAACTGAGACAAACTTTAGGCAGACACCGTATTTGTACCAAGCTAATGAAGCCATTCAGCTTCATTCGGAGGGCGAGAGTTTGTGACCCAGCAGGCCAACTTTGTTTGAGCGAGTTTTTTTCCATTCACCCATCACAATGGATGTGAAAAAGGACGGAATGAACCCACGCTGTGACATGATCAACACGTCTGACGTGCCTCACTAATCTCTCAGCCCCCCCCCCATTTTGTCTCTCCATATCCGTCGCTGTCTGGTAACCGCGGCAACAGGCCCGGGGCTGGGCTTGGTTGGTGAGGAGGGAGAGGAAATAAATTGAGAATGAAGAAGAGAAGATAGGAAAGGAGAACAGGAAGGAAGTTAGACACCGGGGAGGGATTAAAGTTTTTTTTCTTTTCATTTTTTTTGGGGGGTGGGTTGGAATGTGCAAACAAAGACAATAAATTGAGAAGAGATGGCGTTAGAGCGGAGACAACATGCTTTAGCAGCTGAGGCTAAACACTAGGGAATGAACAGATGATGGAGGGGACAGAGAAGGAGGGAGGAGGGTAGGAAATTAGGGAAAACAAGTAAATGTAGAATATTGAGGGGAATATAGTGACGTGGCTGGCTGCAATCTATGAACCGTTAACTTTAATAGCATAATATAATAGAATGAAAGTACCTAAACAAACACTATTAAAAAACACTAAAACACTATTAAAAAAGGTGTGCACATTTTATTAAAGCCATTACAGACAAGATTGTTGCATTAAAGGGTCATTATGAGCTGGTGTGGTACAGTACATAGAGAAGGATGATGCCATCGCTGTTTAGACTGAATCAGGTCCTGCTTTACCCTGTACCTGGGTCGGGTCACCACTAAACACGTTGGTGATTGGCGATACAAAACCAGAGCTCACATTTGACTCACAGCGATCAGCTATACTAAAATTACTTTGGTAACTACTGGATATTTAGAACCAGTTCTAGACTTTAGACTAAAGTCTAAAGTTAAAAGACAATGTGGATACCTACTGAAAAAGATTTCAGTAGTGTAGAAATGTGCTTTATTTCTGTCAGGGAAATGAGCCCTTTGCTTTGTTATAATGACTTGATTTAGTTTCAACAAAACAAAACAAAAACGCAAAAAACGAAATAGTCTGTAGGGGCTTTAAAGACACAACTGTGCTATACGATTAAAAAAAGCATTGAAACACTGTTTCAAAACACTGGTTTCAACCACAAGGGTAAATCTAGAACAATTATTATACGAAAAAATGGAGGTGGGTCACAGTGCACAGTGAGACATCAATGTTACATGTGATCAATTATCTTCTTAGCTGTGATTAGTGACTGTAATTTGACAGAGAATACACAGCAAGTCTTGTCACAGTTGACTTAAGCTTCTCCTTCACTTTTCCCCCCTCAAGCCCAAACTTGAAATCGTATCAAATTTGAAGGCAATTGGATTTTCTTTCCTTCTGTGCTCCTCTCTTGAATGCTGCTTCAAAGTGATGCAAATTTTAGAAGTTAAGTGATTTTTACTCCACTACTTCTTTAATTATGTATCCATTTAAATGATTTGTTGCATTCAGTTAATGGTGAATAAGAGGCAAAATTGGATGTACTCCTACTGCTCTGAGAAAATTATACCAAAAAAAGCTGTAACTAGATATGATTGGACTCGTCTGTGAACCACCATGGGGAAAAAGTAAAACCAATATTTTAACAAATATAACAATAAGTGAAAATACTTGTACAGAAAATACTAAGTCCTCTCACTTTCTTTTGTTAATGTCAGAACCCTTTGTATCCATAACAAGTGAATCGTTAAAGATTACATTGTGATGGTTTTCGAGGCCACCAATGCATGAAAGTTTTATGCTGGCACTTTCTAGCACACTTTTGGTCATGTTTGGGGGGAAAATGTTCAACCAATAGCAACGTGTCAAAACTCAGGTGACGTCCTCT
The DNA here is from genome assembly GCA_025447815.1 of Percopsis transmontana. Lineage (NCBI taxonomy): Eukaryota > Metazoa > Chordata > Actinopteri > Percopsiformes > Percopsidae > Percopsis > Percopsis transmontana. The sequence continues at coordinate 13,164 of JAOEHI010019815.1, read as the reverse complement.
GACATTTATCAATACTCTATGTGAGGTAAAAGTACAATCCCAGTGAATCCCTGAAATAGGCTGGAATTTGTGAAGCAATGCTAACTTTACTTAATGTGGATAAAGGAATGGTGGATGGCTAGATTGATGTAAAAAATATTTACATACTGTAGGCCTACATCCATACATATCTAGTTTGTGGATAGTTACTTCCAATAGATGAATGATTGAATTATAGCTAAATGATAAACTGAAAATACAATTGCAACAATTATCGGAGAACAGTACATTTTAACTGTAGATTTACGGTAATAAAATGCCTCACTATAAATGTAATTACAATTGCAGATTTACTTGTAATTTGCTGACAGTAGATTATGGTAATTTACAACTGTATCAATTATTATGCGGTGTGAATTTATTATATCTCAGTATTAGCACAGCATGGTGGTAGATCATGAATGCATGATAAACTGTCAAAAAATAAATATCAGCCATTTTGAGCACAGTTGACTTTATGAGACGTCACCCAGTTGCTGCATCATCAACACAGTTTTTTTAGGCCGTGAGAATGTCTTTAATCCATCCATCAGCCCTCTATCTTTCCGGATGAGACAACCCTGTTAATTTGCAGAACATTACTGGAAAGTTATCATTCGCTCCTCAAACAGTCAATAATTGCAATAATCGAAAGTTATCATTCACTCTTAAAACAGTCTATAATTGTTAACCACTCTGGCTGATCCAACAACAGAACTGTACAGAACATTTATTTTTAACTGTAACTAGTTTTCTTTTTGAGTGTTTTTCTTTGGTAGGCCTCTGCGTCTGTCTGCATATGCAGTGTGTGTGTGTGTATGTGTCAGAGCGCTTATACATATATACATACATACATATACATACACACACACACACACACACACACACACCAATCAGCCATAACAATATGACCACTGACAAGTGAAGTGAACAACACTGATAATATTGTTACCATGGCACCTGTCAGTGGGTGGGATATATTAGGCAGCATACATTCTGTCCTCAAAGTTGATGTGTTAGAAGCAACATAAAATGGGCAAGAGTAAGGATTTGAGCAACTTTGTCTAGGGCCAGATTGTGATGGCTAGACGACTGGGTCCTAAGATCTGGGTTAGCTCGCCCTCAACACTCATTCCAGTACCAGTCAAAAGTTTGGACACACTTTCCAATTCACATAACAATATGACCACTGACAGGTATAGTGATATATATATAGATATATATAGATATATATAGATATAGATATAGATATAGATAGATATATATGTGTATGTGAGAAAGCAAGGTTGCAGCTGATATTGGTAACGTGGCTCTTCGCCAATCTCATTAGCTTAGCATGCAGTGGGCATCCAGCCCAGATAGATGCTGTGTGTGTGTGTGTGTGTGCGTGTCTTAGAGTGTGAGTGTCAGGGCCAGTAAATGCCACCACTCTGGCTGATGGTTCCAATAATGGTATTAGAGAGAGAGAGAGAGAGAGAGAGAGAGAGAGTAAAAGACAAGCATTAATAGAAGCACAAGACAAAAGCATGAGGGGTTTCTCTGTCAAGACAGACGGGGGTTCATCTAAGTTTGGAAGTGCTTGCGTGCATGTGTGTGTGTGTGTGTGCATTTGTGTGTATCATAGGTAAGGTCTTGGTCTTGATGGTAATTATGTTGAAACACTTAGTTATTTATTTGACTGTTAAACAAAAAGCACTTGACATCTGATCCTGTGTGTGTGTGTGAAGGCGCGTGCGTGCACATGCGTGTGCAGCAGTGTGTAATTTGTGGTTTGACATTACCTGTCTGTACCACAGCCACAATAAACAGTGGAGGAATATGGGGAGAGAGAGAGAGAGAGAGAGAGAGAGACGGGCTCGAAGTGTGTAGGTAAGGCCTGATGCACATTTGAGGATTTTCAAATCTTAACCGACTTTCAAAACGTGGGAGATCACAGACATAGCGACAGATTTAACAGATTTTACAGTTTAATCGTAATAACGCACGCACTAGACGATTTGGTCGAGATGCAGGACCACACACTTTATTTTCCCGTGTTTATCCTAAAAGATTTCACACCTGTGTATGTGTGTGTTGCATTTACAAAGACCAGCATTTCTTCAGCCATCTCAGTCTATACATTATCTCACTATAAGCCCTTCACCTCACCAACTCCCCAGCCATCTATCAGCTCACCCTTCATTTCATAATTTAATCATTCCATCCATCCGTCTGTCCGTCCTGGAGACAGATGCAGTCATTTAAATCATCTGAGGCTAAGTGGGGTATTTGGAAAGGAGCCATGATGGCGTACCATAGTGGATGATGGGTTAATTGATTGTTAAATTATCCAATAAACTTTTGTCATGTCAGGATCCACACCTGTGTTAAAACCTTTAATATACTGGCCGGCGCTGCTCTACATAGATTACTTGGTGGAATGGCTTTATTGGTTCAGAATAATCACCAACATAGGGTTGGTATCGGACGTGTCCAACTTTGTTGGGCTTAATTGCCGAGCTTTACCACAAGCCACTGTGTTAAAGCCGCTATGTTAACCATTCCAATGTTGACTAGCGGGATGCTTAGCAATAAGCTACACAACCTTTTGCAGTACTGTCGTTCGATTAGACCGATCAAGACCGAAACCGCGATACAAGCGTCCACAGTCCACAGTGTCTCGGTTCCGGAAGATGGAACTGCAGTTTGTTTGCGGAGGTTGATAAGTCTATTGGCCTCCCACTGTATTCTCAAACTAAACAATGTGAAATAATATCAATAATATAAAGACTGTATTTACAAACGTAGCGAGGTGTAAAGCTGCCTTCACATGATGAGACATATCCTCTTCAGTCACCGCAAGGTAGGGCGCAGAGCATAAAGGGACGTTCAGATGAAACGTGCAAATGATGGAGCAGATCCCTAAATCCCATTCATGTGTATTGGGGCCACCACGGTGCACAGTGCGCACGAAGGCGCAGGCGTGGCGTGCCCTGACACGCAGGGCAGCTTGCCCCAAGAGCGTTTACGGAAGTTTACGGTGGTTGAAATTGTGTGCGCTGCTAAAAGTGACAACATGAGCAGCGGGAGGTATCAGGTTGTGACAATTGAGGAGAAATTGATTGCAGTTGTTTTCTCAATACCCCGAAATGTATAACTTCCCACTTCTGTAAAGATGTAGGAAGTAGGGCCGTTTATTAGGACTACCTGGTATGTGTAAATAATGTTTTGGAGATAAAAATATAGTATAAACTGCTGCCTGGACTGTATGGCATTCTAGCTGCCTTCTCCTTCTCACTGCTCTTCATTTTCAAAACTGCCTGTTGCAAATTATCTATTGTCAGATTCAGTTATCTCTAGCAAAACAATAGTGCTAGCCAGATGGACCCCGCCCATTCTGCATACTCCTAAGCGGTACAAAAGTTTTAAAACGCTTGTTGCAGAGGTGCAGTGCAGTTATACGTCATCAAAAAAGGGGCAAGGTAGCTTTTCACCATGTTTCTAGGCAACTAGAAACTTGCCATTCGGATCAGACGGCGATGAAAAAAGCTGCCATTAAGAAGAGTTTGTTGTTTCACTATACAAAAGAAGAATTCTACTTGGTCAGAGCCCCATCTGACATTTCGCCATGCATTGCTTTTCCTGCTAAGATCGTGGTATACTTTTAACATTGTGTTAACTTAAAGAGTTCGGGGAACTCTGAAACACAGATGAGTTTTTCTTCCCTCTACCTCGCCTGCTGGCATGTGTCGCTTCTGGCTACAGGTACATCACATACAGCTGGCCACCTGCCAGCGCGGTGCTCGGTCGGTTGTTCAGTCACCGTCTACCTTGGCATCTGAACCCACACCATACCCGTTTCCATTCCAAGTTCTGTAGCATTTCCAAAGCCTCCTGGGCGTTCGTCTTGCTTCGTCTTCTTGCCATCGTGTAACTCTTCCCAATGTCTTTAAAATGAAGTTAAACGCTAACTCGAACCGTGCTCAAGCAATTATCAAGGCAATCAGGGTTTTCTTGGCACTGGATATGCTCCCTTTTTCAGTTGTTGAAAACAACGAGTTTTGACGGATCATGTTCTTTAGTGTTCTTTTCCTTAGGTGTATCAAATTGTTGGTGAATTAATATAACCAATACAAAAAAAACTAGGTATGAACCGAACCTCGGACTTGGAGAATCGTTACACCCCTAATGCTGACCATTTATGAAATGGATATAGAATTGTATTGATGATGATTGTATTGATGATATTGATGATGATGTATTGCCTAATATATAAATCACTTAGGCATCTGTAATTTTCTGAGGGTTTTTATAATACCATAAAACATGACCCGTTTAGACGGCTAGACTGTTGTATAGTAGCAACAACTGCCAGCAAGTTATCTATGATGAACTGAAGGTCAACTGAAGGTCAACGGAAGCAGGTCCAACAGGGGATAACAGGATAAACTGTTCACATATGACAAAATGAGGCAGTATTATAATGTTGTGCCTTTGACAACATAATGCGGATAATAGAATTGTCATATGGAGCATCAGAATTCATAAAAACAGCTTTAAAAATATACTGCTGAGAGAGAGAGAGAGAGAGAGAGAGAGAGAGAGAGACACACACACTAACTAACAATATTCTTTTTGCCACACACACACGCTGGGATAATGTCATTACCACTGTTCACTTCAGGCATCATCATACACTCACAACTTGCCTGCAGCGTGCATGCACACATACAGACACACACACACACACATACACAAGTCCGTTGCCTGTAGCAGACGAGAGCGCTAGATGTACACATACAAACGGCTTCAATTGACTGGAAGGACGGTCTATACCGCACTTGAGGGCTGAGGGAGGAAGGGAGGGAGAGAGAGAGAACGCGTAGCCACGGCAAAACACCACACGGACTCTCCTGCTCTCTTTAACAGTGTGCCCATTCCAGATAGCTATAGAGATACCACAGGGTGCTAGCGCTATGATGAGAGTCACACAGAGAGACAAAATAAAGGACAGTAAGGGATAAAAAGGTTCCACTAACACTATCTGAAAGTGCTTTCTAAAGGTAACAGTCGAACTTTAGCAACCCAAAATGTGCCAAAAGCAATACTTCACCCAAAAAGAAAAGGATAATTAGTGTACGGGTTACTCACCCCTCACAGCCTGGAATGCTGGAAGTGGAAATTGAAGCGAAAATAGGGGATAAAAAAAACACTCAACTCAACTGTACCAGACAAATGTTATTTTTTAAGTGAGGGGAGTACAAACTTTTTTTTTTCCAGCAGTCCTGACTGTGAGGCTTGAGTAAATTATACACTAATTAATAAAAAGTATTCCTTGGGAGACTTCGATCTATGGGAGCTAAATCTTGTGGTTTGCCTTTTAAAGCCGCTACTTAACTACTACTTAGTTTTGTTTGTGTCACTATTTGAGTTACCAATTGTGACAAAAGGTGTTGCCATAGTGCCTTTCAGTCACATTTATCCAGGCATGGTTTCTGCTTAATGCACAGGCACTTTCGTAGATCTCCGTGTGTCCCATAAACACTCACACAGATTCACCGTCCAGCACATATTGGAAGTCTTGGACAGCACAGTTGTAATTAGGGTGAACTGCAGCCAAATCTTCCACTAGGGGACATAGGACTTAAGAGCTTTGCTCAAGGGCACCCGGCTGGCAGTCAATAAAGGAGGGCTGGGCAACGCTGTCACTTTTAACTACCTAATACCCCCCCCAATACACACCACATTGGCCAATTCCTGCTTTACCATTATAAAACTACTAAGATATTGCCTTTCAAAACATACTTCCTTCATTCAAAGATATCATGTTTGTCAATGCTTACACTTATGCCAGAAAAATCTAAATTTACCGTCACACCACTTTCGTAGAAGGGCAACTTATGACACAAGTGTTACATAGCCAAACCCTGTGCTAATGTTCCTAAATATACACACATACAGACTCGGGTGAATAAGCACTACTGTATATCCTTCTAGCTATTTTTTGTTTAGGAAATGGTTTCGCCAGACTGTGAAAGTGTGCATTAGGGCCCCTATGCAAAACGAGGTGTGTTCACAGGGGCCCCAATCTGATTTGCGATCCTGCGGATCTGAGATGACCCATCGCATGGAAGTTACTGGAAAGACGAGCGCTGAGCGGACGGGCCATACGGGACGCAGATAGGAGGAGAGATGGAGCCGATTATTCCGGCTTCGCGTACGCGATCCGTCGGTGAGATTATGCAGAGTGAAAGGACTTATATTCTGTTTGAATCACTGATCGACATTCTGATACAGTCTGCCTCAAAGGCATGTGCGTGGGTGACAGAACAATTCCAGTTTGTATGTGTGTATGCTACAGGGTGTATGGAGATTGTGTTGCGTTTGTTGGAGGCCATGTTAATTCCGTAGTATGAAGAGCACCAAATCTGATCCATCTAAACACAAATGTATGGGTACGCACATACTAAAACAGCCCCGCATACAGTATATGCTAAACGAACACAAAGATGCATACAGTCACACGCCCACACGCATACAAATGCACCTAATCCTCTCAAATTCTATCATATCTTTCACATTCAGCGCCCATATGGACAGAATTTGCCCACATGCACTTGTTAACTTCAGGCCCACATGCTGCCATACAGTCTGACACACACACATGCACACGCATGCACACACACACAAACACACACATCATCCTTGAGGGCGACTGCTTTTAACAAGTCAAAACAATGTGGCAGAGCTGACAGGCCGCATTAGACGATTAGGCCTTAAAAAGACCAAGTGTGTGCATGTCCCTGTGTGTGCGTGTGTGTGTGTGTGTGTGTGGGCGGGGTGGTCCGTTTATGTGTGTGTGTGCGAATGTAAATGTCAGGGGTCAGTTTAGGGTCAGTGTCTTCGAGTCGTCCAAAAGCTTCCAGCTTTTCAACACTAGGTCACAACCCCTGCGTTGTGCCTCGAGAGTATTAACGGAGCCAAGTCGTATACATTTTTCAATCGATAAGACAAGGTGTGCATTTGAAGACTATAGATCCTATATGGTGTCGGTTCACCACAAAAGGATTTATTTTGTATTGAATAAACGCCAAACTAACGCGATGTAATTGGTGGAACTTGCTGCAAAAGCATTTTAAATCCCAAATTAAGAAATGTCCTGTCTCCCCTGAGTTATTTGGGTTTATATATATTCCCCAAACTAAAAGCCTATTGGGAAGCAGCACTTTAGGCTAGATAAAGGTTTTAATAAACAAAGATTTGTATTAAGATTTGCATTTTAACTTGCATTCTCACTTAATAATCACTTCCCGCCACCCTTTTAGGTTCTCCTTCTGCACTGCGGCATATTGCATTTCAATATTTGACAAGGACATTTCTTATTGAGATTGAGGTACTGTACTATAGGGACTCCTTTCCAAGGTAACCCCGACCCATTGTTTTTTCTTTTGCACAAATAGCATGCTAACCATTTAGAAAAACTCTCAGTGGACTTCAGCAAGCAGAGCAATAAAACATCTTTGGCTACAATCAGAGAATATAAATTTGCCTCCAGCCAGCCTCAGTGTCTGAGTGATTCAGAATTTCTCCAGCCAAACTCATTTCTTAGTGGCCGTAAGTAGTTTTTGGAAATGTAAGCACTAAATAAACATAGGTTAGTTGTCTGCCAAAGTCGCAAGAATAGACAAATCCATCAAAGCATAACATTTAGTTAAAGAGCCAGTGACAATTTCAAGCCCAGAATACGGTCATTTTATCATCGTTTCTTTGTTTTATGAGTTGGTGCTTGTCACCTTTTCAAACACTGAGAAATAACCAGTGATGTAGTGTTTTCAACTTGCAGCTATACTTCTCCTCACAAAACACCCAGCGCAGAGACAGATTCGCCTTGTGAAGGCAGCAACATCCTGGTGCCTTTACATTTTTAAAAGTGTTGTTCAGTGTACAGTATGTGTTCTTGGTTTTTCTTGCATGCATACTTGTACGCCACACAGCATAGTAAATACATATCTGACCTTTTCACGTTTGTGTTTATCTTGATTTATAGGGCGTGTCGTGCTGCATTTTAGTTTTGCCCAGTATGACCATGAACTAGGCCTACTTATATTTTAACTTTCCTATAAAAATTGATGTACTCTGTAACGCAAGGAAAAGGAGAGCAAAGTAAAATGTCAACTCCCATAATTAAACTTCTAGTTGATTTAAGGAGCAACTTGACATTTCAAATTATAGCCTTGTGTTGAACAGGCACTTGTCATGTTCTGGTAGAATTTTTTCTCCATTAAATGACGTGTTAGCAGTGTTGATATTCAATATTGAGGGCCAACGCATTACATGAAATGTTAAGCTTTTTAATAAAAATACGTTCAATTAGATGCTCCTATTTTATCTGTCCTTAAAATGTATGACTGTGCACGTAAAATATTCCATTGGCTTCAAAGTGAGCCTAAACCATTTGTGCCCGTAGTAAACCTGGATTATACAGGCAGCTCACTCGGTAATATTCCCAATTTGTCAGCTAGATTTTGGAATCTTTTAACATCAATGAAATGAGTTGGGCCTAGCTGTTGTAATCCCCATTCTGTAATGAGAGCTCCCAGAAGACAGTGTGACATTTTCTCATCTAGTGGTTAGTTTAGTTTGGGTAGTCAACATTATTCCAAAAAGTTCAACAAATAATAAATACTCAATCAATCATACTGTAGATTCCAATACATACATACAAATTTCAACCATTACCCCCAAAACAACGCAAAATCCGCAATACGCAAAATGATTCATCATCACGGTGTCTTATAAAATACAGATACTGTGTCTATGTCACTCGAAAAAATATGGACACCTCAATCTCTTGTATGTCTGAGACAATCCCAGTGGAACCCAGTGACATTTTCTGAGCTAATTTAACATTTTAAAACTGTCAGCATTATGGAAAAGACTTCTCTTTGTTGTTAAATCTGAAGGACTGCCAACTGTCTCTCTCACACACTCACACACACAGTAATAATCCATCTTTCTCACCTTCTGCCATGCTTGCTTAACTTTATACCCATCCTGCCATCCCTGTCACTGTTTCTCCCTCTCTTTCTAACCTACTGCTCCCTCCCACTGTTCATGTATGCCCCCTCCTTCCAATTCTATTTTCCTTGCGTGTCGCTATTTTCCCTTCATACCCCTCCCTCTTCTATATAGTTTCCCTTCATACCCTCCCTCTTCTATATAGTTTCCCTCCGTGCCCCTCCCTCTTCTATACTGTTTCCCTCCATGCATTATAATGTGGTCTTCTGCGGTCTTAATGTTGCATTAAAAGCTTAATGAGAAGGAGAGTCCATAGACTCAAGCTAAATATATTAAAGGCTCACTTCTTCTAAAAGAGCAACGGCCACATGCTGATTTTCAAGAGATAAGGCTACACACACGCAGAGGAAAATGTAAAGGCACATGAATTCTTTTTCTTCACGCACACGCACGCACACGCACACTCACACACTTGACAATACACAAATACCAACAAAAAATAGAAAGTACATACAGAGCCTATTGATCAAGGACGTTGTTATCTGATGGCCAAAGCGACCAGCGCTCCCCAAAGTCATCAAGAAAGTGAGAGAAAGTGTTGGAGAGGGAGAGATGGAACAGAAACAGACATGTATGGACTGGGAGGACGGAACGAGTAAAAGAGGAGGGTGGGCAGAAGAATGACGCCTGGAAGGAGGGTGATGCAGTCGCAGGTTATTATATTCCAGGCAGGTCGACATCCCAAGGGTTTGTCGGCTGTCAATCAGGACTTTGACTTCCCGTCTTTTTCTAAAGCATTAAATATTCACAATTCCCCAGACGCTGTGGGATTGTGTGCTGCAGGGATCTCTGAAGGGTATGGAAGCAGGTTTGAGCTGATGAGGCGAGGTTCTAAATGGAATTCTGATCCAGGACGATGTCCCGCTTACCAGAAAGATCATTCAAGATACCATGTAGATAACATGACATACTGTTAAGAGGGTAAAACATCTAGTTTGTACCTAAAGACCCAATTATCATAAACTCTGCACTGAAATATATTCACATTTCTTACCATACCATAACTAGACAACTGAGTGAACATATGAATAAGTTATTGGTAGAGAAAACCTACTACAATCACAGAGATCAGAGGATTTCTGATGGCTAACGAGGTGTGTTGATAGTTTAACATGCCAAAAAGAAGTCTTTCATCATCCATACTTTTCTATTTACCTTAAAGAATTTTTTTCAGGAGTTAGGTCAGTGCTACAAGACTGGAATGCCTGTGGGCTTCTTGGAAAGTTGCAGATGGGCATCAAACTTATTTTATTGATGGGTAATTCCTAAAATGTGAATGTAGTTCTAATTCTGCTGTAATGCGGAGGCCTGAATCAGTAACTGGCCTTCCAAGAGACTTCCCACGAATTGGATTACTATCAGGTTGGATAGTTTAATCTAATAACCGTTACCACAATGATGTTAAGGATATACTTCTTCAATCATTTCTTGTTTTTAATGAACTAGTCACTTATATACAGTATCTCTCCAATAATTTCCCTGACCCTCCATTTATCTCTCTCTCTCTCTCTCTCTCTCTCTCTCTAGCTGAATTCAATATTAATTCAATTTAATTTCCAATTTGATTCAGTAACCCTCTGTGGAGTCAATCCTCCTTTGATCCTCTGATCTAATACCCCTCAACTCCCACCCCCACCCCCTGCCTCTGTTCCTCACCGCCCCTTACAACCAGCATTTCTCCGTCTACCTCTGGTGTAGCGACGGAGAATGTTGAAACAGATCGCTCCCTCTGTGCCAGCCAGCGAGTGAGGGGAGGACATTTTATGAAGGAAAGGAGCCAGAGACGGAGAGCGAGGAGTCGAGTCAAGAGGAGATGAAGGCTATGTCCCCCCCAGCCTTATACTCTTTCATTTTAAGCGAGCACCAAACATGTAAAGTTGAGCAAAACGCCCCATTTCCACTTTCAATCAAGTCAAAGTGCTGATTTAGCCCTCCAGAAGCCCTCTAAACAGTGCACTTTCAACATGCAGACTCAAAATTGAGTGGGAGAAGAAAAGTCCCATAATGCAATGCTCCAGTGCTGGCAAAAATATAGACTATAGTCGGCAATGTGTCATACAGACTAAAAAAGAGCGACAAATTCATGGATTTACACAAAATGAAACGAAAAGAAATGTCTTTATTATTTATTATTTCAAGCCTCTGCCCCCATTCAGCAGGCAACAATATCTGAAGAAATACACTAAATTGGACTCTACTATTTACCATATTGGCAAACAAAAGAGATACCGGAACAAAGGTAAAAGCTAAGGTAAGTCAGAGGACAAAGCAGAGGTATAGAAGAAGAGAATGCATCAATAGGGGATGGTGGATTTGGGGATAGAGAGAGGCAGCAAATGTCCTGGAGAAGGGAGACGTTAATAAGACAGAGTAGAGTTTAGTTGTTGTATCGCAATTTCTTTCAGTTACATCATTCACAGGGCCCTGGAACTCCCCTGTTAATATACTAGTGAGCTGAGTATATTATGCCTCTGCCTTGGGAATACCAGTTCATTCCTGTGGAGCTATGATTAAAAAAATAAAATAAATGATAAATAAATAAATCACATGAATTCCACATGATAGAACTACTGGATATTTCTTAAAGGAAACTAAAACACAAACAAATCCACAATGGCAATAAAGCCAGTAAAACATTTAAAAGTGATTTTCTCGCATTGGGACTCATAAAACTTTATTGCAGCATAGTCCTGTCATAAAATAAGTATGGTTTTGGATTATGTCTCGGTCATTGGACTATACTGTATCTCCATATATTGACACAATAACATTTGTTTTAAAGTTATATTTGGTACCTCGATCCTCCTAATTATCGCTTCTCTTACTCAAACAAAGCCTCTTCCAATCCCTGCTTTCCCTCCTGTCTTGCTACAGTCACTGGTGCTGTGTTTTCATTTCCCAGTGCCAGTCTATTCTCTTCAGCCTGTGCCAGCAGTATCCTCTAAGCAGTTATCTCAGATAGCTCATTACAGGACAACCACAATCACCGGACCCATAATCCACTCCCCAAGTCAAATGACACCCTTGATGATTGGACAATGAACCGCTAATGTTAATTAACACTCATACTGATTGGCTGGTATGTCTCCCTCCCCACCCCACCCCACCCCACCCCACACTTTCTCCCACTAGCCTCGTTGAATGTAACTTATGTACATTTCCCTGGAACAATTCATCTGATGGTCCAACGATTTGGAATAACAAACGCTGACTGGCTCTCACTGGAGACTCCTGTCCCCGTGTTTGTTTGTTTGTTTTCATATTTCATTGTAAACTTCCAACTGTACGATTGGCTATCCCCCGACTGTTCTTTGCAGGGAGGAGTCAAAATCCTCCCTGTTTTGATTTTGAATCAGTACCCTTGAGTTCACATGTGCCAATGCTAAAATGTCTGCCTGTTAAAGTTGAGCAAAATGTTATGTTAGCCCCCCGTACTAGCTAGACCACCATCTTTGGGTCTTTACAGTTAGGCTACATGTACTCTCGCTGGTACAAAAGCACCACATGCAAAACCAGGAATGGGATCATTTGATTCAGCAATTCTGGGATCACCAAAATGCTAGCTGTTAGCAAACCAGGCGGAGCTGGCATGATAGCTTAAAGAAAAGGTATGACAAAAAAACATTATGCAAACTCAGAGAAAATAACTGATTCTTTCTCTCACACACACTCACAAAGATACAACAGGCGGTAACACCCACACCAACACACAGTTCTCATAGTTTTCTGCATTTGGGTTCTACTATTATTGCCTAGGTTGCAGTTTATTTTCCCTCTGGTTTTTACTGCAAGAACTGGGGCATCTTCGCGCACACACACACGCGCACACACACACAGACACACACACACACACTCTCTCTCTCTCTCTCCCTCCTTTCCCAAACGCACACGTTAAGCCTGAAGCTTCAAACAATACACACCTGGTGAGGGAGACGCAAGGTTAGAGATGACGAAAGTGAGCAGTGGAGAGGGAGACAAGAAGTTGAGGGAGATGGGGGGAAAAGTGTGCACCAGGTGAGTGAGAGAGAGAGAGAGAGAGAGAGAGAGAGAGAGAGAGAGAGAGAGAGAGAGAGAGAGAGAGAGAGAGAG